>JAJLTW010000199.1:0-22744 GCA_030564125.1 Myxozyma lipomycoides
AGGTTAAGGACTCCAACGCCGCCTAGCTCTTCCCCACGCGGTTCAGACCATTGGGTCTCTCAGACGCCGCCCAGCCCATCACAGGCCAGCTCTCGATATGATTTTATTGAAACTAGGAATTTGCGTCATCAAGGTAGCTCTCCTACGCCTATTTTTGGTGCTGTTGGTCATTTGTACAGAGAGGAGGCAGAGCATCACAGTAGGGGAGGCACAAACGTGAGCGGAACAGAATGACGTTGATGAAGAGCCAGACCAAGATTTGGGTGAAGTTAGTGATACTGGTTGACAACGTCAGCGGCGTTCTCCGCGATCTAGCATCTGCGGTAGTACAGGTCACACTGCCCGCACGTGTCAAGATAGTGCGCCTTAGTTGTAAATCTGTTATTTAAACAAAAATTATTTTTATTATAATGTTGTGGTCTGGTAATTGACGATTTATGTCGAGCCTGTAGTGAAAGCTGCCCGCTCGGTATAAAACCACGTTATGTAGACCCCTTGTTATCTAGATAAGGCCTGCTTAGCACAGGCTATGCACGATCACAATACCAAATTATTGAAAAAGGCAGCACCTTAATGTAATAATGTTGTGCCATGTGGAAGAATGTGTTCAAGCTTTTTCGTCGGTATCTACAGAACCGAGGGTGATTACAGACAACAGTACATACACATCATAACTTACATACAGTAATAGTTAACAGGTTATCCTAAACTGAGCCCTAACCCAAGAGGTCACTAAGCGAGTCGCGTTGGTCTAACTTTTTAAAAGAATCCCGGCGCCGTTACTAGAGCAACGTGTTTGTTGACGTTTTGCGCGCCGCGCGAGCTCAGGTTCATCTCATGAGCGGATCCAATTTATCGTCGCAGTGTCCGAAATTGACTTGGTTATTTTTATTGGTTTAGGAATACCCAGAATTTGTGCTGAAAATGGCTGCGATTAGAACATTGGAATCAAGGCTATCAAGAACCACACTTCATGATTCTTATGGATCCGGTTATGGGAATATATCGAACGCTCCCACTGGACCGTCCGGCAAGCTTAAAGTGAGCAATGTTTTATGTTTTCCGTGCGATGGTTGGCAAACTATACTAACAAGAGCCCTCGGGATTATCCAATAGTACTGTTTCGAATAATAAAGAGAATATTGCCACCTCTGGAACAGGAGGAGCCAAACGTAATCCTTTATTGAAATACGCATTGCACAATACTGCTACAGTTAACAATGGCTACGGATCAAGAACTTCACAAATGTTGCCACCATCTTCTCCAAATATGCACAAGCCAGGATCAGGTCCTGTTCCGGCTGGGTATATTTCGTCGCATGATGTAACAAGCGAGTCTGGAAACACCACAAACTCGTCGCCACACTTGGGCACACAGTCAAGGCCCTCTGGATCGTCTCAGCATAGACAGTATTCCTTAGAGAGCTTTGAGATTGGCCGCAAGCTTGGTAAAGGAAAATTTGGAAAAGTCTACTGTGCGAGAGACAAGGCCACAGGTTACGTGTGCGCTCTTAAGGTCATGGAGAAGAAAGAATTGATGCATTTCAAAGTTGAGAAGCAGTTCCGAAGAGAAATAGAGATCCAATCAAATTTACGGTAAGTTTTATGTGGGGGGGGGGGGAAATAGTACAACAATGTCTTTGAATCGCTTGCTGACCAGTATAAAGACACCCAAATATTTTACGTTTATATGGCCATTTCCACGATTCAAGTCGTGTTTTCCTTATATTGGAATACGCTGGACAAGGCGAGATGTTCAAAGTACTGCGGAAAAAGGGCCGTTTTGACGATGTAATTGCATCACAATACATATGTCAGATTGCCAGTGCGCTTGCCTATTTACACAAGAAGCACATTATTCACCGAGATTTAAAACCAGAGAATTTGCTGCTCGGTATTGATGGAGAAGTAAAATTGTCTGACTTTGGCTGGAGTGTCCATACCCCTACGTCAAGACGAACAACAATGTGCGGTACTCTTGATTATCTTCCTCCAGAGATGGTCGAGGCTAAGGATCATGACTTCCGAGTTGACTTGTGGGCGTTGGGCGTCCTGACTTACGAATTTTTGGTTGGTAATCCACCATTCGAGGAGCCAGCACATAAGGCAACTTACAAACGTATATCAAAAGTTGATCTCAAAATACCTCCATTTGTGAGCATTGAAGCTGCTGATCTTATAAGAAGAGTAAGTTCGTCAATCAACAGCTTATAGCCGGTGTGAACTGTTACTGACTAATTAGCTGCTTCAGCATTCTCCCGAACGACGATTCCCTTTGGAGCAAGTTCCTGAGCATCCTTGGATTGTAAAAAACCGGCCACTATGGCCGACGACCAATGCTGCCGAGCGGAAATAACTCGGGGTGTTCATAACTATTTGAAGCTTTTTATTTCGTTCTTGCAACACATTGATATCCGTTCACACTTCTGGTTAATTTTAATTTGAGTATTCTGAATAGTTAGGATGGGAAATTGTTTATCTTATAATGATATAGATCTAAACAAAAAAATGACCACAAAATATGTACAGCGCTGTGATAATTTATCCTTAAGTAATGCTTCCAATCTTATGCCTATTTCTATTATTTGTAAATTTCATCAAACGGCCTTGTGTCATTAAAACATGAGTCCCAAACTTGGTCGACAACCTGCTCTGCTTGTGCCCGGTCTTTGCACATAGGATTAGCAATAACCGATAGAATCGCGCGTCTTCTGACGCAAGCCTGATGTTGTCGAGTTAATCGCCATTGTCCTTTCAACACAATCTCGTTCATCATCCGACATTCGCCACTTAAATTAGACGCTCTAATTTCTGAACATGCGTGGTGTTTAAGATTCATCCAATCGATATGAAATTTGACCTCGTCGTAGGCGTGGATAAGTTCATGAGCCAATGTATCCTCACAATTTCGTTTTCCAATCATCTTGTCGTAACATAATACAATCCCAATGTCGGGATTAAATCCACCGCCCATTTTACCCTCACAATCCCAACATACAATATGAGTACGGTCTGCATTACTTCCGAGCTTTTTTATATGGTCTCGTAAGAAATTCACAATCGGGCCTTCCAACCGTTAGATAACGTCAAAGTACACCTGATAGTAATCACTCACTGTATTTTAAATTCCAATCTCTAAATTCTTCGCATCGCTTGCATTGTGCACTAGCTTCTTTCTTTTCCGGAACCGTGTCCAAAGTAGCACCGGTGGTTCGGGCAACAATGTTGTACATCAACTTGACGCCCCAGGTGCAAGTATCCGACGGTTTCAAGTGGTCTGACATTCTGTAGTAATCGTCTTGGCCTAAAAACCAAATAGCATACTTAGCTAGGAATTGTTCACGCAACTTGTTGCCCAACTGAAATGCCACGGAACTAATAGTAGTTTCGGTAGTAATAATGGGCTTCGAGTTAAATTGGGCAAACTACCCACTCGGACCGGGCTCGAGGGAGAAAAAAATCAAAGTTTCGTGGGGTTGTGGCTCGCTTCAAGACCGGACAGGAACATTTTCTACCGACTGTTCTTTCTTTTCAAATAGTCAGATTGATTTTGTGGATAGAGATACAGAAGAATTTTTTGACTTTGCTGCAAACTGAGACTTTACTCTTTTTTTGGATATTTTTTTTTTAGAGTAGCAGCCACAACTGCTCGTAATGATCTAGTCTGAGTAACACTATATATCGATTTCTTTATCATAGACGACACAACTACACGAAATGAAGCCAAGGACTCTTACAATTGTCATAAAGCTTGGTAAGTTACTCTTCAGCTTCGTTCGTTTTACTACTGCTCTAACATGTATCGATAGGCACTTCATCCATCTGCGATGAGCAGACACACGAGCCACGCATTGCCAATATGTCACTTATTGTGGAGACAGTTGTGAAATTACGACGAGAAGGTCATAAAGTGATTTTGGTATCGTCAGCTGCTATTGCAATGGGTCTCAAACGAATGAATCTTTCAAAGCGTCCTAAACATTTGGCAACAGTTCAGGTATGTTGGCACTTGACACGAGCAACCGAAGCTAATTCATATTAGGCTATTGCAGCTACCGGTCAAGGTCGACTTATTGCTCTATGGGACTTATTATTTTCTCAGCTGGATCAACCTATTGCACAGATTTTACTCACACGGAATGATATCGCAGATGTAAGAAACATTAATATTGAATGATTGTTCTTTATAATTTTGAAAAAAGACTGACTTTTGTTTACAGAGAGGACAGTATCTGAATGCTACCAATACATTGGCAGAGCTTCTACATCTGGGCATTATTCCTATTGTTAACGAGAACGACACGTTATCGGTAATGGAAATCAAATTTGGAGACAATGATACACTTTCGGCTATAACAGCTGGCATGGCCAATGCCGATTACCTATTTTTACTCACAGATGTGGACGGGTTGTATACAGAGAACCCACGATTGAATCCTGATGCAAAGCCAATCGAGGTTGTAACCGATATTAGTCAACTGAACGTTGATGTGTCTACTGCAGGAAGTGGTGTCGGTACCGGAGGAATGGTTACAAAGCTGGTTGCCGCTGAGCTAGCAACTTCTGCTGGAGTTACAACTGTTATTACAAAGTCTTCAGTGCCAGGGAATATTCATTCTATTGTAAATTATCTCGAATGGATGCGAGAAGACGGCGGAGAGTCATCTGACAAGACTAGCTGCACTGGTGGCACATCAGAAATGGAAGAACTTAGAGGATCTGTTCGGTCATTAGATCTAGATCAGGACCGAGCAAAAGTGCAGGCCAAATTTAGTTCTCCAGCCAGACAGCAAACGCCACCGCGTCCTCCACGACATACAAGATTCCCACCTCAAACACATCCAATTCGAGATAGACATTTCTGGATTTTGCACGGTTTGAAAGCACGAGGGACAGTGTATATTGATACCGGTGCTTATAAAGCTATCACACGAGCGAATAAGGCTGGCCTTTTGCCAGCTGGTGTTGTTGCAGTCCAGGGCACATTCAGCGCTTCCGAGGCGGTGGGGTTAAAAGTGATTGATCGCGAAGCGTTCAAACATTTAGAAAATGGAGATCTTGTCAGTCAGGGCGATGAAGTTGGTAAAGCCATTGTGAACTATTCATCGGTTGAAATTTCCAGGATTAAGGGATTGAAAAGTTCCGATGTTGAGTCGCTACTGGGTTATTCAGACTCGGAGTATATTGCACATCGAGATAATCTTGCATTTTATCCGCGGCACTAAAGTCATATTAAACAAATAAATGTAATTAACTAATTAATAAACAGTATTTTATTTAGGTTTACGAAATTTCGGGACCACAGTAGTGCTAAGGAGCTATGAATAAAGCACACCAGCTGAACTTTAGGTCTCTCATACAAAAAGCATAATCGCTTAATGTGATGATTTGGTTAATATTCCGAACTTGTATAATCCGTGTAGCATAAAGGCAAAAACCTCGCTAGCGAATGAAGTTGCGTCGGGGGTGCCCTGAGAAGGGCATGGAGAAAGCTGTAAGACAGGCATTCACTCTCCAGACCACTATGCAAAAGAAAAAAAAAAAAAGGTATGAATTAGGAGTAGATATATACAACCTGAGGAAAAGAAAATCTGATAACGCCAATTTAACACCTTACCAAAACGTCATTACGCATCAAGAAGCAAGCACCATTTACACTAATGCCATACCTCTATTAATAGTGCGAGATAGACCACGAAGCCATGGCTTGAGTTCATTCTTTTCAGCCAATAGAATCACACGACCTCGTCTTCCCATACGCCCTGTGCGACCAGCACGGTGAATAAGATCGATTGATGAAAAAGGAACATCGAACAAAATGATAGTTTTTACCGCCTGCATATCAATTCCCCGAGAAAATATATCGGTGGTGACAAGAACTCTGACCGTATTCATTTCACCGGTTACCAAATCCACCTGCTTTGGTAATGACTGTGTAGGGCGAATGAACTCGTTCATAATCTCGGCTCTTTCTTCAAGCGTATTGTCTCGCGTTAATCCGATAGCATTGACACCAGAAGATTCAAGGAAATGAGCTAAATCATTGACATTTTCTCTGTGGTTGAGAAACACAACAATTCTCTTGACTTTGCCCGGCTCAGTGTCGCTTCTGTCGATATTGTAGATAGTCTGTAACAAAGCCTTCTGTTTGTTATTGTAGAAAGGAGCAGCTGATGTATCAACAGTCGAGAAGTTAATACGTCGAGGTACTTGGTGCAAATGTGGAGTAACAATACGCTCCATATCAGGATATTTTTCTGCCAACAACCGATCGAAATTTTTTGGAATTGTAGCTGAGCAAAACACAATTGTCTCAAGCAATGATGCACTCTCAATTAACTTTTGAGTCTCATCCTTGGAAGATCTGTCCATCAAACTATCAGCCTCATCAATAATGATTCTGCGACAATGCTTGAGCAAATCCTGATGAGAATATTGTTCTACCAACTTTAATAATGCTGCTGGGGTCGTAACCAAGATGTCAACTCGCTTCTTGGATAAATTGTGAGCAGCTCTCAACGACGTTTGTCTGGACAAGCCACATGAAGAAAGCTTGACATCGTGCGACATATTCTTAATCAGATTCAAGACCTGAGTCACTAGCTCTGCAGTTGGTACAGCGATCACCGCCCGAATATAAGGCTGTCCATTATCGAGATCCCAAACTGCTGGGGCATTTTCAGCTTCTTCCTCCTTGAGCTGACTCATGAGCGGCGTCAAGTAAGCCAGTGTCTTGCCCGATCCTGTCTCTGCTGCAATCAAAAACGCCCTTGTCTTGACTTTGGTTTGGGCAAGTGCTTTTCTCTCTGCCCTTCGGCGATAAAAATCTTCATCTGATTCTTGTTCGGATGCTGGAACTAAATGTCTCTCCTTTGCTCGAATCGTGGCTGCTTTCAGACGTTGTAATCTCTGTATCGCAAGAGCTTGCACCGGCGAAGGTTTGATATCGTCAAAATCCACCAAAGCGCGTGAATACAAAGCCTTGCGTACGGCTGGAAAAATCCTCAGGGTCTCAAATGAATCCAATCTACTGACAGTAGCATTATTTGCCAGTCGCTCTTCAAACGGAATCGGCGTAAGTGCACCGAACTCGCCGGCATTTGGCGGTCCGACTAGCTCTGGCGTGGATATCTGACGCTGAACAAACTCTCGTTCTCTTTGTTTATGTCGTCTGAAATCCTCTGGTTCCATCCTCTGCTTCTGCTTCAATGTAGGTTCCAGTACTTTCTTCGACAGCAGCATCCGAGACGGTCGTTGCGATGAGCCATATAGTTGCTTTGCCTTTGTGCTTCGTCGTCCTCTGCCATGTGCCGACCCACGACCATGACGCCCTCCTTTGGTCGACGCTTCACGTACTAACTGGGCTCCTGTCCTGAGCTGGAGCACTGGTACCCGAACGCTACCAAATCCAAGTACTGAAAACATGATTAGCACCTTGAATCAGCCAAAAGTCCCCCGGCTGTATAAACAGGTTATGTGCCTGTAAACTTTTGAAAAATCTCGCTTGGGACATTTTTTGAACGTCTCGGTAGAAAAATTTGTGTGTAAGCTATGGGGTGCGTAGAGTATGTACAGTACCAGCGCACGACTGGTGCGCAAGACTTCCACAGCGGTTGTGCTTACGCTCATAACCATCAACAGAAGCAAATAAACAGTAACGTTAGCAGTCAATTACATCTTTGGTATATATTTACGCTTTGTGGTCTGAATGAGCGAATACTAACGATGGGTATAGTCGTCATGGGGCCGAAAAAAGGACAATCACTGCAGGAATTGCTTTCAAAACTGACTGTGCATTCACATAATGAAGAGCATGAATTTGTACTAGACGTTGCAAATAAGCTACTTCGTCAAGACTCAAATGATATTACCGCCAAAAAGTCAAAACTTATCGCGTTAATCAAACTTGACAAGTACGCTGAAGCTTTAGAGATTGCCAATGGCGAGTCGTTTGCATTGGAAAAATCCTACTGTTTATACAGACTCAATCGACTAGCTGAAGCTCAAACACTGGTTTCTGAAGCAATTGAAGGGGCCAGTGGCCCAGTTGCGGTCAGAGGGTTAAAACATTTGCAGGCCCAAGTTGCATACAAGCTTGAGAACTTCTCTGTAGTTGAAGAGCTGTATCAACATCTCAGCAATGAAGGATTTGCTATTGAAGGAGAAGAGCACGACAGGTACGTGAACGAAATTGCAATCAAGACGCAGCAGAGACTATGGGAACAAAAGACTACCGAGCCTGCGTCACTGGCGATAGTATCTCACGAGCTAGCCTTCAATCTAGCGTCGTATAAGTTGAGCGAAGGCAAATACGAAGAAGCACTTGGGTTGCTGGGTCAATCTAAGAGTTTGGCTCAAAAGCTTGATTTATCTGAGAATGAACTGAATGATGAATTAACTCCAATACTTATTCAGGCAGCATATATTCATATTATTTTGGGACAAACTGCAGAAGCATCGGAAATTTTGAAAGATCTAGATTCACAAAAATCGATAGAACCACTAATGAAGAATTTGGTTATTAACAATTTACTTGCTCTTGGTCAGAGTGATATTTACCAAAACAAAAATCCTCACATCTCTCTCCGTTTGTTGGATTCAGCAGCAGTCAAGGATTCGTCCAGCTATGTGAAGTATCAACGAAGGCTTTTGCAACGAAATCGCTTAGCGGTTGAGTACGAAGCTGGTAAAGAAACGGCAGTCAAAAAGGGTATTAAACGACACCTGGAAGATTTTAAAGAGGATGAAGATCTCAGATTGCTCAATTTCCGGCCGTCGATGCTTGACCCTTTCAGCAACACTGGCAAATACTCAGACAAGAACGTATTAGGTAGAGCTATCAAGCGATTCAAAATTGAGCCATCTAATGTCTCACTCGGACTTGCCATAGTACAACAATTACTTGTCGCCAAGAATGTTGATTACGCCGCTGAGATCGTCGAACAAATGTTGAAGAGTGACGCTCCTAATCACCCCGGTCTCATTGGACTGGCGGTTCAGATTTTCAACCTGCAAGGAAGAACTAAACTATCTGCGAAAGTGTTGCGCGATGCTGTCAGGGACAACTCTTCAGTGCCTACAAATCTTGCTCGATCAGCTGCGGTGGCTGAGATTGAAGTTGCAAACACTGAAAACGTCGCCGGTGTTATATCGTTGCTACAGCAGTCGTTGGCGACCAACGAGAATGATTTGATGTCGATTGCAGGCTTGGTGGCGGCTTATTCGTCTAATGATTTGGAATCTGCTGATAAGTTGAGTGAAAAGCTTACTTCTGTGAGTAAATTGACCGAGGATATTGATGTTGAAAAGCTCGAGGCAACAGGAGTCCCTGTTTAATAGGAAATTGTTTAAATAGAAGTTTTTTTTCGTACCAAGCAGGGTCCACGATTGATCTACTATGAGCGCGAAGTTGTAAACTTAGTTCGGTATATATAATGAGACCGAGAAGCATGTGCCATAATTAAAACAATGTATTGTACATCAAACTTTTAAACTACCAAGTGAAACCCATTCAAATATCCGAATAGCGAAATCTAGTCCAACTGATACAAAGCCATTAAGTAAATAAAGTGTCTTCCTCTCGAAGATACTCTCCTATGTCACTCTGTCTGAATGCAACAATACCAGTTGGATCTAACCGTCTAGAATCCGCAGTAGACTTTGCAGTAACACCAAATCCCTTAGCAATTAGATTACAATTAAAATCGCAACAAAAAAATAAACTTACTAATGGAATATCATTCATAGCGAACACTACGACGCCAGAGTGTTCGGGTATATCATCACTCATCTTACCAACGTGCGCTTTCAAAATATTATTTCCATACAGATATGACATTTCTCCGTTTGGTTTTATCCAAATTTTGTATCTTGCATACTGTGCAAGTATTTCAAGAGCTGTTACATGCAATCTAAATTTCCCAGTCTTGGTGAATTTGCCTAAACAGATTCCGAGTGACATGAGCTCGCCTCTACCGACCGAAGTAGCAAATTTCATAACCGCCTCACTGTTTAAAAAGTAAGCATTAAGAAAATAAGTTTGAATTTGAATAAAAAAGATAACTTACCTGACATAGTAGACACGATCTTTCTGCAGCCTGAAGCAACATGGATCATCTGGCCGGTTGATCAAGTGAGTGATATTCCGTCCAATGTAGTTTGCAAGTTTTTCAAAGACTTTCTTTGTCTCGTCTTCAGTTAACGGCCTCATATTGTCCTAGCCAGGTATTTATAAATGCAAAATCATCAATGGATATTGAGCTATTCAAGAAGCACGACCTTCAAAAATTATATTTTTTCCCTGGGAGTTTTTCCTTGCGGCTCGAATGCCAAAACCATGCAAAGCGGTCGAAATTTTTTGATTATGTAAAACTTCAAGCCTCGAGACACTCTGCCGAACTTTTTTCACAAACCGGAGAAATTCCGTGAGTTAAGGTATGGCCGAGGAGAATGAAAACAAGCCTATCAATGAAATGGACGACACTACTAAGCCGTCGTCAACCGGCAATGGTGAATCAGAACTGTCGCCAATTTCAAACCGCAAGCGCAAGGGCAAAACAGGCCGGGCGGACCAGAAGGTGAGAAGGTGAATTACAATTGCTGGATCAGTTTATCATTCAATTGGGGCAAAATAGCTAATATAGCACAGGGGCGACGATGAAGATCGAAGAGTCAAAAAACAAATGTCGCTTGAGATTCCGCTGGCTGAAGGAGAACCTAATCCTGAGACTCAAGAACGACGACCGAAGCGAAAAGTTGCTTGCTTGATAGGATACTGTGGTACTGGATATCATGGCATGCAGATGAATCCTCCTGCGAAAACTATTGAAGGCGATCTATTTACAGCTTTTGTGCAAGCTGGCGCTGTTGCTCGGGTGAATTCGAATGACCCCAAGAAGAGTGGCTTAGTCCGAGCTGCTAGAACCGATCGAGGTGTACACGCTGCAGGCAATGTGATTTCTTTGAAAATGATCATTGAAGATGAAGATATTGTGGAGAAAATTAATGCGAGATTGCCGCCAACAATTCGGGTATGGGGATATACTCGGACGACCAGTGGATTTGAATGCCGCAAGCAATGCGACTCGAGAATTTATGAGTATTTGATTCCAAGCTATTCGTTCGTTGGACCGAAGCAGACGTCGCTATTGAATAAGCGTATAAAATCATCAATGCTCAAATATCCGGGCGTTGTATTTGAGGATGCCGAAAGCGAGGCATATTGGAATGCAGTATACAACGAAGCTCAAGATTTCGGTATTGATTTTGATGCTGCAACTGTTGAGCTTGATCAAGCGAGTATGACGTTCAAGGATAGACAGAAAGAAGATCCAGAAGTTTTGGAATTTACTTCCGAGCAGATGAAGATCGCAAAGACCCTTAGAAAAGTCGAGCGTGATGCCCGCAGAAATTACCGGATCTCTCCTGACCGGTTAGAGCAGGTGCGAACTGCATTAAAGCTGTACGAAGGTTCTCACAATTTTCATAATTTTACTATTGGCAAGAATTATAAGGATCCAAGCTCGCGGCGATTTATGAAAACTTTGACTGCAAGCGATCCGTTTGTTATCGAAGGCATGGAATGGATCTCGATTAAGATTCACGGACAATCATTTATGTTACATCAAATTCGCAAAATGATTTGCATGGTTGCGCTGGTGATTCGAACCGGTGTTCCAATCAGCAGAATCACTGAAGCGTTTGAACGACGCAATATTAGTATTCCAAAAGCACCTGCATTGGGTCTTCTTTTAGAACGACCGTGCTATGAGAATGTGAATATCCGCTTGAAACAATTTGGTCATGAAGGTGTTAGCTTTGACAAGTACGAGACTCAGATGGACGAATTCAAGATGAAGCACATTTACGACAAGATTTACAGCGAGGAAGAGAAGGAAAATGTATTTTACTCGTTTTTTAACTTCATAGATGGTCTTGTTGGTCCTGAAGATGATAAAACGTTTGCCTATCTTTTGGCAGAAGGCTTACCTGGACAAGCGGATTCGTCTACTTCTATAGTGAACGCGGCGATGAAGGAGATGGATGAGAAGGATGAAGAAGAACTAGATACTGATAACGAAGGCTAGAAGTAGCAAGTGCTTGTAAATATTTGAAATCTTACTGTATGCATATAGACTATGAACTAACAATTGCACAGAAGACAGAAATCTTCAGAATGTCCTCCAATGAATCAAACCATGAAATACCAGAACCAAAGATGCGAAACGAACAAAAAAAAAGAACAAAGCATATTATACCATAATATAAAAATAAAGTAAACCAAATTAGTCTTGACTAAAGCCCATCTAGCGGCCCCACGTATGTACATGCTAGACTTCTGAGATAATAATAAAAAGATACACCTCGACAAGTATTCCCGTTAGTATGTGATTAAAAAAGGTTTAATTGGTGTTTAATTGGTTTCGATGATCGAACCAGATTCGCTGGTATTGCTCATAAGCTCCTGTTCAGCCCCTTCGTCGCTGGCTAAGCTCTGCGCATCGGCGTTGTCATCACCTAATTCCCAGGATTTCCGACCGTAATACAGATCATGGAAAAAGATTTTTCCTTCTCCGTAATAAATCCATTGTAAGAAAATGGTCATGTCAAATCCAACTGTGCCAGCAGAACCAATCAGATAGGGCAATTCCTCCCAAATGAAATCGGCCCGTGGATTGACGCCATCAACAGTGTAGCCAATCATGGTAGCGGCATTGGTCAAGATTGAGAGTGTATAAAAAGTATTTCCAAGAAAGGCCGACACAAACAGCAGAATCGAGAGCCCACTTGTAGATTGTCTGATAAAGTTCTTGTAAATCTGTGGCAGTCGTGACGTAAGATACATTGTAGTACAAGCCCATGCGAAAATGCGGCCAACAAACTGACGGTTATTTAATCTAAAATATTTTCGTAATTCCGATGTCATAAAGTCGGAAGTCGAACTACCTGTGATCAGCATCTGACTTGAAGGTACTGCGGGAGTCATCACGGCTCCTGCAACTGCAACCACGGCTGTCATGGATAGAATGATATTAGCTCTGTTTTTGCTATTGGTCGATCTCATTGTTCGCGATGAGGTTGAAGATCGTGGAGAGTCGGCTCCAGAAGGAGATATTGCGACATAGTAGTCCTGCGACTGAAAGTTAGAGTAATAAAAGTACTGAAAGCATAGTATCACGTCAATGCACAGGTAATAGGAGGCCAGTAACGTTTGGAAAAAAAGCTAGAAATGTTAATACTTCTTTGATATACAGATGTCCACCCAAAAAAAAAAAACCACATACCTGTTGAGTAAGCAGACAACCAACCAGATTTGTGAAATCTCCCAGGAACCAGTTGAATAAGAATAGCCAACTCAAACCCTCGACTGAGCCTCGTCGATAGTTTTTTATGACTTGTGGCAATTGAGCTCCCAACCATGAAAACAAAGACAGGTAACCTATTTGTTAGTACTCTGTTAAGACGCCGGATAGGTTTAAAAGACAGCATACCAAAAACAAATGAGCTCTGTCCGGCAAGACCATATACGCACGACCCGGACACTTTTGCAACCCAGGCAACCAACGGTAAGCCCAGGTCATTGGCAGGAGCACAGCCAGCAACGATTTCGCTATCGCTCATGACCTTGTGGCCTCAAAACTCTTCTGAAACAGGGTATCGGCCGACCTCAGTCTGATCCACTGACCACTATTGATCAACAAGCCGTTCAACTGAAACTTCCGGCTATGGCCGTCGAGCTCCAATTCAAAAGTGCTCTGGCTAACACTATATCTAGCAACTAGCCCAAGGCAAATCAGAACAGTCTTCAACGATATAGGCGGCAACAGTCTTCGCAGGCAAGCCATGCATGATATGCAACTTCGTTACCAATTTCTCACGTCGTATGGGGTTAGGGCGCGTGCTGTGGCACACTGCAAATTCGCCATCGGACACCCGGGGACCAGCGGCGAACGCGGACGACGTCCATATTAGATATGGTTAGGTCTCAAAGCATTACGTATTTGGGCATTTTACAGATGCTTACTGTACGCTTCTTGTGCATTGCTACGCATTGACACTACGTGAGATTCAGGAACCTGCGATTCCGCGGAGTCGACCTGTCATTCTAGTGAGTGAATTGCCTCTTCGTTTCGCCATGGGCCCATGACTGTGTCCGCCAAAAGCCAAGGATTGCCGACAGAAAGGGCCCGAGCTTGGTGCATACGCAAAACTACCACATACATATCACTCTTGACGTCTATTTCTTGTATTATTTACAGGCCAATTGATTATTTGGTTGCTGTCGCAGCTGCACAGCCTTTTTGCCCGCTCCTTACCCCTATCTTTAGGGTCAGGTCTGAAGCTCAGACAAATCCAGTCCACGTTGTTGGTGCGGCTCAAATTGGTGGCGGGGAATCGCGATTCGCATGCATGGTATGTAAACGTACACTATAAGCAACACCATGGGCGCCTGTATATGCAACTTCAGCAACCACGCGACTCTAGCTAGTCGATACCGCTATATCCTTTGTTTGACTCATGGTAAATCGACTCTGAAGGGTCCAACCCATTGAACCTCATGTCTTCAAAGTCGGTTGATAGCCAAATGTAAAGAATGCTGGAGAGTAGCCGAGAGAGTTTTTCTTCCAGACGGTAGACGAGTAACGCGTCGTCGATTCGCTTCGACAACTAACGTCGTAAGATGTTTAAAAAATTTTATTAAATCTCTCGGCTCCACCGTTTAATTGTTGGTGACAAGGACTAGTGGCGATGTGAACAGTACCAGTGATGGAATACCATTCCTTATATAACGCGTTGAAAAACTCTGCGCTACGATAGGTGACAATATTCTTGACAGTCCCAAACAATTGTAGATAGCCTTGACCAATTCGATAGATTCGGATTGCAACTTAGACGGAAAGGGAAGAACAAAGGGCTATCCAGTTAAATAGTCTCCCGCGGTGAAACAATAGCGATGACCGTTAGGAGCAGTGACAACAGGACCGATAGTGTCTAAAGCTCCAAACTTGACAAGTAGCAGGAGTAGATTCTTCTGGTATTGCCATTTTCATTAAAGTTTAAAATGCAGTCATGTAAGGCAAAATGCCTGCGTGCCGAACGGTGAAGACGGTTTAGTCATGGTTTTGAGGGCATGGGGGGGGGGGAGAGGTAACCTTTCCGTCGTTTGAGGAGTTGCTGGCACTTCAAAATGGAATAATCACCATTTGACTGTAAATTCACTGTCAGGGCACGCTTCTTTGAGATCAAACAGACTGGCACTGTCGCTGGTTACACTGTTGCGTTCCGAGCATTGTTTCCCCAATTGCCTGAGGATTTGTCGGCGTCTATCTTGTATAGATATTTGCATGGATTAAAACCAGGGGTCCAACTCTATGTGCATGTTATGCCATCTAAAATTTTCAAAGACATAATGAGAGAGGTGTTCGCAAGCCGAAAACTCATGCGTACTACTCAAGGACGTACAATGATCAACAGCCCTCGCCCCTCAACCAATCCGGCGGTGCATGCTCGTCAGCTCTCCTGCCGCCCTTGTGATGAATTCTTAGGTCGCAGCAGTATGACCAAAATCTTAAAATACACAGAGAATTCCAGAACTTCGATCTGTAGCAGAGCTCATAATCTGTCGCTTTTATTGCTGACCCAGATAAGACAATTTCTGATATGTACATATAAGACAGTTATAACCGACCTGGCTGGACTAATGGATGATTTGGGCAATGATAGCAATCTAGAGGACAAATGTCATGAGACTCCGCATATTATGGTCTGATAGAGACTTTTAATAGATGAATTTACGCAATATGCTCATTCCCTACTCACACAATGCTTATACATTTCCCATCGATCGATGCGTAGCGTAAGCAGCCGGAGTTCCGACGATATGTATTACCCGGTATTATCCGAGCCGCTGCAAAAAAGCTTAGCCAAAATAATCGCGGAACAGTGTAATCGGTCTCAATTCACCCGCGGAACTACTTTGTTTGCCCGCAAAAAGAACCCGTCTTACAATTGCCAAATTAGCTGGTGCGGCTCCAGGAGGCGCCTTGGGCAATTCCGTGGGCCCACGCAGACTGATACATATTATGTATATACATATTTTTTACTCAGGCACGACGTCGGACTTTAGATGGTCATCGTCCGTTGACGAATTGGCTATACAGACAGCGAATAATTGTGCAAGGAGCAATTGGGCCATGGACACAAGCAGTAGCGACGAAGACATGAAGCACGCTTTTGCCGACGAGGACATGGGCTTCAACGACAAGCATATCAACATGGAGCGAGTGCGCACCGAGATGTCGATTCGTAATGAGACTGTGGGTGCGCCACTAGCCGAGACTGAGCTACGGCAGAGACGCGAGCTTGCAAGCAAGACAGAACAGAAGCTGCCCTGCGTTCGGAGCTGGTAAGCCATACCCTCAGCTAATGCCAGAGAGAGAGCAGTATGTGGTAGAGTACGGACGGACCTCACGACCCAATATCACCTCACAACTACCCATTCGGCAAGAAGCTACGATGTTAATTCTCGGGTTTTTTACTATGATTGCTGCGTGAGCCTCGTCAATATACTCTTCTGCAAGCAAAGCAGTGGCAGCATACTTCCATATATCGGATGAAGTTGCGATTTTAGGATTATCACTTTACGTGCTTAAATTTGCTTCACGCCCATTGATGTGGGCGCGAGCCTCAGAGCTATACGGTCGCCGGTTACCGATGTGATTCGCATCATTTTTCTTTTCAGTATTCAATATGTGCGTGGCGAGAGCTGAAGATATCCAGACTTTGATGATCTGTCGGTTCTTCGCTGGGTTCTGCGGTGCTTGTGCATTGACAGTCACGCCAGCAGCTTTCACTGACATTTTTGGCAACCGTACTCGTGGTCTCGCCATGGCTTGCTACGCCTCGACTGTGTTTTGCGGACCGATGTTGTCTCCTATTGTAGGCGGGTTCATGACAGTGTTGTAGACTGAGTATCTAACTTTAATCCTGGGCTTTGCATCGTGCGTCATGGTTATATTTTTTATTCCTGAATCTTACGCACCTGTGATTTTGGTCCACAAAGCAGAAGCTTTACGAATACAAACTGGGAATTAGGCGATTCACGCACGACAAAAACAAATTGAGTTGAACTTTAAAGAGCTTGTCGAAAAGATTTTTTTGCGACCTATCAAGATGCTTGTCACTGAACCTATCTTACTTCTCATCACGATATACGCATCGTTTATTTGCGGTATTTTGTACTTACTTCTTGAGGCATATCCAATCATCTTCATTGAAGGATACGGTTGGAGGTTATCGGTCGGGCAACTTTTGTATTTAGGAATGTTTATCTGTCAAATTGTAGGCGGTATTGTTGTGATGGCATTTGAGCCATATACATTCCGTCGAATCCAAGCTAATGGTGGTCGTCCAGTTCCCGGCGCAAGATTACTGCCGATTATTGTCGGCTCTGCTATTTTTCCTATTGGCATGTTTTGGTTCACTTGGACAGGTGCATATCACGAACATGTTCACTTTATGGTGCCGATTGTCGCAGGTGTATTCATGGGAACCTGGTATCATGTTGCTTGTCGTCAATTACATTCGTGGTGGAATCATACCTTAGTTTCGCAGCCAGTGCAATGGCAGCAAATACACTTCTTTGATCTGGGTTTAGTGCAGGATTCCCGCTTTTTGCAATTGCAATGTTTCATAATCTCGGTATTCAATGGGCTGGAACTTTGCTAGGATGTCTTGGTGTGTTTTGTTGATTCCGGTACCAATCTTGTTTTACAGATAGGGGCCGGTGCTTAGAAAAAATCACGGTATGCACCTACATAAAGATGCATTTAATTTTGTAGATATCTAGCTTTGCATATGGTTGGTTTAATAATAACTTATTTCTTTCTTCTGAAGTGTGTGTTCGTGCAGTAGATATTCGGTTGGTACCAATACCTCGAAATGTCACGTGTAAATTCGCGTGATCTATCCCGGCTCGCTGCGATGGCACGATGCTGGTCAACACTCAAGACGATGAGGTCAGACAGAATGGAATAGTGGCAATGAGTGACGAAGGTTTGGCCATTGACGAGGTTTTTGCGAGTGATTCAAATGAGTTGTCCTTACTTGTGCATGACTCGGACGAGAACGATGAAGTCGCTCGCGCCGAAGACCAGTTTACGCGACTTGGTGACCAAGACGACGAGGATGAGATAGGCGCTATCGAGGCTGCAGAGACAGTCAGGATATTACAGTCGACGAAGAGCGACACGGTAGCTACATTATTTGATTGTCCGGTGGAAGCGTGTACGTATACTACTAGAGCCAAACGTGGACGAAGAGCGATTCTGAAGCATCTTCGCGAACGAGCTTCAGACCCTGGACATGGACAAGCATTGGAGAAGTATATCGTTCGCAGGCCACAAAGTATGACAAAACAGGAAAGATCGAGGAAAACATCTGCTACCTATCGACGGAAACATCAGAGACTTGCTGAGGTGCAGGCTCATAAATACGGACAGCCATATCTTGCGCCACTATGTAATCCAGTACTGGTCAAGAAACATGAATTGTACATCAGAAAGAAAATTAAAGCTGCGTTGAGCGCGATTGAGAGGCCAGGCTGGCCAATTCTCAAACAATCATCTACTGAAACCGATGCGATAGTACAACAACGACGACAAGAAATGGAGGGGAATGTATTGTATTTGTTACAGGAAGTAGGCAATTCGGTTTATTTTCCACCGAATACAGATATTGTATCGCGCCTCGCTGGAGAACATGACTTATTCAAGAGTGCACTCAAACAGCTAGAGATGATAATACCTGGCAAAGCAGGAATAATACGGCACGCATCTGCGCAACTAGACGATCTCGAACTCTTTACGGACGCATGCCACGAATTCCAAGCGTGGAAGAAGCAAGACGATTTGGCGCGCGTGCGGAAACAACTTGAAAAAGATCGATATGATCGAGAGATGGCCGTTGCAGCTCAACGGATTGCGGACTACGACAGTGAACGAACACAGGAAGGAATTGAACGCAAGGTCAAGATCGAGATGGAAAAATGGACCCAGAAAACCACAGATAAGTTGCGGAAGCAGTGGGAAGATATTCATGGTGCGAGCATCGACGATGAGCCGTCGATGTTAGATATAGCCTAATCCAACACTAAGTTATCCTTATCATCATCAAAGTATTCCCGTCCGGATCCTGCTCTATGTAAGTTGGCACTGGGCAGAGTGCTTTATAAAATATCCGGCAGTTATCGCCTGCACCTTAATCATGCAAAAAAAATTCATAGGTTGTGCTCAAAACCCGTACAGACGGTTAATACTAATCCATGCAGGATAGGTTACGCAAAAATTTAAACACAATACGAACATAAAAGTTTGCCGGCGACTAAAATGGTGCGTTCGCGCAGTTCTGTAGGGATGAGTTTTTGGTAGGAACGCGAGAAGGATATGTGATGGAAGAGCGCTAGACTTTGGTTTATCTGTAGGGCTTGCTTTTATTTATTTTGGTTTTGTGTTTGTTATTTTCTCTTTAACTTTTTAGTGGTTATTGGGATACATCAACCCTTAAAGCCAAAAGCTCTCAGATTTATAGTTCGCCAGCATCAATGTTCATACATAGTAGCAAGTCATCGAACGAAAAGCAACTGCTTCAAGAGTAAGTATAGCGCGTCAGTGGGTTGGAGTTAGTCGATTTTGATTCACTATCCTTCGATTGGCGCACCAACATTACGAATATTTCGATGGTCTACACACAAACGTAAACTACCATCCTTTTTTTTCACGACATAACAGTTCGAATCCGAGTTTTGGCGGGTCTTTGACGTCGAGGACTTCGCCTCCGGGGTCTGCTGGGGGTAGGTAGCGCGACCCTTAAAGTTTTGCGGTTAGCGTTACCACTCAGGGGGTCGATGACTCGGCGCGGAACGTACTAGAGCCTGTTCATCAAGGCGGCGCTTTCTTCCGGTTCTCAACAACGTATCGGCATTGATGGCCAACGTCTCAGGCTTATCACGGTATACCTCGGCAGCCACAGAAACCAACAGACCAGTGCAGTATTGACACACAATGTGGTTGGTCATTCACAAACCCCGCTGGTAGCTGTCTCCGCACATTGTCAAAGGCATCATTATAGTCCACCACCGAGTACCTGGCTTCTGGCAGATGTATCGCCACTCGAGCGCCAGCTTGTACGGAAAGTCGCTGGTAGAAAGCGTTCCTGGAAAATTTCTTTGAACCGGTCCCAACGTTGATCGGTCGGCAACTCTTCAACAGTACTCCGAGGATTCGTGTCGTCTTTCCAGTCTGCCGCTTTGTTCTTGAGCCCCATGATGGCCGTGGGTACTTTGTCTGCCGGGCGCGCGTGGGCAAAACTAAAGTAGTCCTCCATCGCATTGATGAAGCGAGAGACCTTCCTAGCATCACGCTCGCTGTGGAAGGCTGGGAGGTACGACAGTACCACGTCGCTCGTCTGAAGATGATTGCTCATTTTGTTGTCTCTGTTTAAACCACTGAATCAATTCCAACCATTAGTATCGCTACCCACTCCCTCTTATTGATGATGTGTTTGATCAGATGCAAGGAGCAACGGTGTTCTCTAAGCTGGATTTGCATTCTGGATACCATCAAGTACGGATTAAGTCTGAGGACATCTATAAGACGGCGTTCAGAACGAAGTTTGGACATTTTGAGTATGTTGTTATGCCTTTTTGGTCTCTGTAACGCTTCGGCGACATTCCAACGGCTTATGAATGAGACGTTTCAAGGACATCTTAACCGGTTTGTCTGTGCGTATCTAGATGATATCATTGTCTTCAGCAAAAAAAAAACGTGAAGAAGAGAACCAGAAACACTTGAAAGAGGTCATGAGTATCTTACGGGCACGGAAAGTTTAGTACGCAAAAAAGAGCAAGTGTGAGTTTTACAAGGAGACTATCGATTATCTTGGATACAGAATTTTGGCCCGAGGTCTAGAGCCGGATCCAGAGAAGTACGGGCAATTCAGGATTGGCCAACTCCAAAGTCGGCTCTGGAGGTTGCGTTGTTTAAAGGTCTGGCTGGGTATTATCGCAGGTTTATTCCTCAGTTTAGTGCGATTGCTGCGCCAATGAGTGAACTCACGCACAAAGGTGTTAAGTTTGAAAGGACACTGGAAAGGCAAAAGAGTTTTCAGACGTTGAAACAGAAAATGTTGAACCCCCCAATGCTGAGGATTCCATCCAGACATGGTCAATTTCAAGTGACAACAGATGCGTCAGATCTAGCTTTGGGTGCGGTGTTGGAACAGGCTGATGAGAATGGGCACTTCCATCCTGTGGCGTTTGAGTCCAAGAAGTTTCACCATGCCGAACTTTGGTAACCTGTTCGTGAGAAGGAACTGTTTGCTATCGTACACGCGCTCAGGAAGTGGCGTCACTACTTGTTGGGTATCTGTTTCACGTCATCACTGACCATGAAAGCATATATTTTCTGCACACACAAAAGAATATTTCGGGACGTTTAGCGAGATGGTCTGATGTACTCGCGGAGTTCGACTACACTGTACAGTATCGTCCTGGTACTGAGAACGTTGTAGCTGATGCTTTGAGTCGAGTTGATTTAGCACCTTTGAATGTGGAGCGACTGGAGATTCCAAAATTTGATTATGACAAAGATCCTGATTTTGGTACAATCTATAGAGCTTTGACAACTGATGAACCAACGGAAGTTACGGCATCTACGTTATCGCATTATCATCTACGCGGTAGGTTTCTCATTCATCGTATTAATCCTGATGAAGAAGAAGAGTGGATTTGTGTCCCTCAAGGAGATTTCAGAGATACGTTGTTACATGATCACCATGATTCACCGCAGGCTAGACACGGTGGAGCTGCTAAAACATATCTATCGATTCGAAGGGCTTTCTATTGGCTATATATGGCAAACCATATCAAGTTGTATGTCAAACAATGCGCTGAGTGTCAGCGTAACAAGGTGGATACACGCGCGAAGGCAGGTAGCCCACACGCGCCCGGCAGACAAAGTACCCACGGCTATTATGGGGCTCAAGGACAAAGCGGCAGACTGGAAAGACGACGCGAGTCCTCGGAATTCTGTTGTCGTCATTGCCTTATGGTGCCCCAGTCTTATTCGTGAAAAAGAAGGATGAGACTTTACGTTTGTGTGGAGACTGACAGGGTGCAAAGAACACAACTCATATAAGAGCGACATGGTCATTAAATACCTTCTCAGCCGGGACGCAATTTTTTTCACCAATTCAAGGAGAATATCACGCTGAAAAATTTTCAGCATCAAAGTGATTTTATCGTTTCATCGAAAATCTTCTAATCCTTCGGCTTCTCACCTGCTTATAATTTGACGGTATCCATTATACCGGAATAGGCGAGTTTCATTCACTACTCACTACTTTCCTTGGCCCGAGTGAGATATAACTTGCGCAAATAGACACAGTCGGACGTATTGCTCTTCCTCATCAACTGAGTCTATGCCGTGTACACATTTATATCCAATCAGAAATATCAGACATTCGTGCTTTAGACATTTCATCCATGACGCAGGCTGTTTTTTTTTTCCCGAATAATTCGTAAAATTTTTATAATTGCCTACTCGTGTTAGCAAGGATTAGTTTGCAATGAGGATGTTCAGTTAAGAATATTCACGGAATAAGTGTCGTATTGCATCTCTTGATTTAATAGTTGCGGCGGTGCAGAAGCGACACGAAACTCGTCGCAAGGCAAGTTCGGCCAGCAATT
>JAJLTW010000200.1:0-22663 GCA_030564125.1 Myxozyma lipomycoides
CAATGGAGGATCTCATTGGTCGCCCTCCCATTTGAAATCTATGCATTATGTCTGTGGTCTCTCCGTAGATGGCGAACCGCTTAACCAATATTGCCTCCAGAACCTTACCAAGGCAGCTAAGTAGTGAAATCGGTCTGTATGCTTTCGGTTGTGTGTAGTCAGGCTTCTTTGGCTTTGCGATGACGACACATGTGGCTTGTCTCCAGATACGTGGGTGGTAGCCGGCGGATGCTAGCACTATATAGAACTCGTTGAACCGTTCTGGACATCCTTTCTATGCTTTCTGGATTACTGCAAATGAGATCTGACCAGGTCCTGGTGATTTCTTAGGGTGAGAATTGATGATGGCATTTTTTATTTCATTGTCTGTGACCGTGTTGAAGTCTAACGGGGTTCTGTGAGGTCCAATAGTAATATTCTCGGCCGCGGATGATGGTGGAAACATGCTCTTTCTGAATGCTTAAGCCTTGTCTTCAAAGCTCGTCGCAGGTCCTCGCGGTGTTGTCAGTACCCGGAATTGATTGTACTCGGCGTGGTCTGGTGTACTTCAGAGAGCGACGATCTGGGTAAGAGTTCCATCGAACAAGTCGTCTTCGTCGTCTTCGTCGAGTGGAGCAACGGCTAGGTCAATTGACCTGAGCTCCCAAAAAAAAGAAGTAACTTTCGACAACTTCGAGGGCCTAGTCGGCGTGTAGGGAGCTGGCTGGTGATCCAGTATCCTGGGTCATCATGGGTGGTGCCGACGATTGTCGCGCCACCTTCTTCTCTGGTCCTCTTCGATGAGAAGTGATCAGAGCCCGTTTATTGGTACCTCCGGAGTCGGAGGCATCAGCAGAATTCAAATCCATAAGCTTTAGAAAGTAAACCCAAGAAGAGGAAAGGGTACAAAACTAACAGTATCAAACTTTAAAACAAAAGAGCACAAAAGAAATAAATCGCAAACAACACCCTAAACCTAAAGCCTAGCTTCTTTCCGTCACGAGTCACGGCTCACAATGGCTCGGTAACCCCAGGGACGGGGCTCATTGCATCGGCTTCACCAACTTTCCCCGCCCAATTTACTAATCGCCGTGAAAGGCAGACCCCACGCTGAAAATACCAGAACTCACGTTTTGGATGATAGGCTAGTACCATTTACACCTATCGAAAGCAGAGTGGGATATATCCAGCTGGAGAGACCTCGCAAGATGACCAGACGCCGGAATCCGCTTGACGTGAACTTGTTTCGGCAAGACGATGCAGCAATTCTCGACCTGATTCGTGCCGGATCTCTGCAACGAGAAAATCCGCCTGATCAATCAGAAACGACAACTGGACTTAGTGGTATCGAAACCGAAACCTCTACCAGGAATTTGAGTCAAGGATTTACGCAATTCAGAGAAGGTCCATATGCATTTCTTCAAGAGATTGGGAAGCACATCATCGGAACAACTTATCGCTCGTATGACTCGTATGTTGGTCGGCCAATCTATTATCATGGATTCACAGAGCAAATGCGGAGAAAAGTACTTTCTAATGAGTTTTTGAAAACTCGGATTGAGGAGCTTGCTGATCGCAGCATTGCATCAAATAGCGTCTGGTCGCAGGTTAGTTTAGAAGAACAGAGAAGACAGAGACATGCTGTCGTGGAATGGCTCAAAGCAGTTGTTGCACGTATGGCGGATCAAATGATTTGCAAATTTGAACATAAGCATATTCTCAGACTTGCCTACTATATTGTAATGCAAATTATGGCGAGAGCGTACCATCAGGGCTTGCATGTGAACGCCGGCGAGATTGCCAAATTGAAGGAAACAGCGACAAAAGCGGCCGAAAAGAAACAAAGTCTTATTTTTTTACCTTGTCATCGATCGCATATTGATTACATTTGTATGCAAGCCATTTGTTTTCGAATTGGGATTTCTTTACCTACAGTTGTTGCTGGTGATAATCTTAACTTTGCAGTCATCGGGCCGGCGCTAAACGTAAGTCTATGAAGTACAAAATGAGTGAATGCTAATATGTAGAATCTTGGTGCTATGTGGATGAGGCGTTCCTTTGGTGATGACCAATTATACAGTGCACTGATACAGTCATACATTGACACATTACTGTCAGAAGGTTACAACTTTGAGTGCTTCATTGAAGGCGGTCGATCGCGACTTGGCAAACTGTTGCCGCCCAAATTTGGAATTCTTAAATACATTTTTGATACAGTACTTTCTGGCAGGACAGATGACTGCTGCATTGTACCTGTTTCTACGCAGTATGACCGCGTGATTGAGACTGAGTCTTATATCAACGAATTGTTAGGTAAGGAGAAAAAGAGGGAGACTTTGATGGAATTTGTCAGTGCTCGAGAAATTTTATCTCTTCGAATGGGCCGGATCGATGTACGTTTTTATGAACCTTGGAGTTTGAAAGGGTTCATCTCTGAGCAGATTGAAAGACTTACTCCAGTTGGCTCCCCGATCCCTTCGTTCAGTCAAGTATCAATTAACCAGGGAATGAGAACCCGTATTCTTAGATCACTAGGCTATCAAGTTCTCTCTGATATCAATGATGCGTCAGTTGTTATGCCGACAGCGCTCATTGGAACAGTGTTACTGACTCTTCGTGGGCGAGGTGTTGGTCGGACAGAACTGATCCGTCGTGTTGAATGGCTTTGTTTACGAATTCATGAGCGAGGAGGGCGGGTTGCTGATTTTGGTAATCTCACAACTGCTCAGGTGGTCGATCGCGGTTTGGATGTTCTAGGCGACTTGGTGGGAAGAGCAGGTAACGATGGAAATCTTCTAGAAGAAACATTCAATGCCAAGGATAGATTTCAGCTCAGTTTTTACAGAAACATGGTAATTCATATGTTTGTATCAGATTCGATTTTGGCAGTTTCAATGTACACAAAGATCAAGCAAGGTGGCGGACCTGCAATGCAGAAAGTGCCTGTGAAGTATCTCTATGAGCAGACTTCATGGCTTTCTAGATTATTGTCGGGGGAGTTTGTCTATTATCAGCAACCAGGTGGTATTCGCGCGAATTTCTGGGAGTCAGTTCAACTGCTACGAGATCAGGGTGTCATTTCACTGTCGGAAGACGAGTGTATTGAGCTTAGTACTGAAGAACGCGGTCGAGGACGCGAGTTTTTTGACTTTTATTGTTTCTTGCTGTGGCCATTTGTTGATGGTTATTGGATTGCTGCAGTTTCTCTCTTTGCGTTAACACCAACCACTATTGAAGCAGCTGACGAGACTCGAAAAGAGACGCTGTGGGTTGAGGTCAAGCAATTTCTCGACGTTGCCCAGCTACTTGGAAAGACTGTGTATGCACAAGGTGATCTATCTTATTTTGAGGCCGTGAACAAAGAGGTTTTGCGATCTGCTTTTGATCATTTTGAGACTGTGGGAATTATTACCGTCCGTCGGTCCAAGACTGGTCGTCTGCCACCTACCATGTCTTTAGATCCCGAATGGTTACCCAGTCGATTTCCTTATGATATAGGCACCGATATGAATGGTACTAAGCCAGTCGATGGTAATGGAAGCTCTTTTTCGCGTCAGTCTCGTATTAAGCCTGAAGGTAGATTGTGGGACTATGTTGAACGCATGTCTGTATTCCGTCGTGAAGGCAAAAACAGAAGAGATAGTGCCAGTGTTGGTGTTCGTGTATTGGCATTGGCAGATGATGCCGGGAGAAGTCTCATTACAAACCGTACAGTTTTGACGGCTGAAGAAGCAAAATACCCTGAGGAAGATGCACTTGTGAAGCTCAGCAAACCCACACGCTCGGCACCACCGCCAAAGCTTTAAATCTGTCTAATATTTAAGGTCAAATGGCATGTATTACAGATTATTGCTGTATGAAAGTTGAAATAGCAACGAGGTTGCATTTCAGGAAGTTAACACGTATGGATCATATTGTGGCATAGGATGGTGAAAATTGTTACTTGCTAAGGACATCGGAATGCATGGCAGGCAATGAATTAATAAAACAGAGACCAAACGTGACTAGACAAGAAACCTTACAGGTACTAGGAGAAAGCAATAATGTTTTGCCACAAGTCATCTAGTGATCTCGCCAATAAACTTCCGGTGACATGAAGAGTGAAAGACGTCGCTCTAATCTAAGATCCATAGTTACTTCACGTTTCGCTTCGATTATTATAGTTCTGTACTTTGTTATAGAGTGTACGAAATTCACCCCGTTGTCGTACCGACTGTTTGGCAGTTCATAAAAGATATACCTTAGTTCAATTCGTGATTTTAGAGCAAATGGGTACTACGATCTGATCGAGAGGTTTGGCGGGCAGAGGACTAAGCTGGTGCGAAGATAAATGGGTTCGATGCCATCAGAATAACAGGTCATTGGACTAGCTGTAGTGGTTAGTAGCTTTTGCAAAATAAGAAGCAGAGCCTGATCATAGAGACTAGACTGTGGGTCCATAAGAATTCTTAGTTTCGGCAAGTTATTCCTCCGACGATTTGTCACCAGATTCAGGGCCAAATGTACTTAACTTATAATATAGTTGGCAGCCTGTCGAACCTATTCAAAATATTAGTATCTAAGTCAGCCGCGACCAAGATTTGCAATAAAAGTTCGGCTAACTCCATGTGAAAATGATTCACGTCTCGGTTATGTATCCAACCTAACGAGTGTAGGGCACAGATGTTTAGCGTAGCCGTCGCGAATGTTGCTCTAGTATAATTTTAAATAGAATAAAGTGTGCATTGATCTCAAGGCTCATAAGCAATGCTTAGAAAGGTTATGTATTTACGATCAGGACCGGAAAGATCCGTAGGGATTGATTATTATTCGCCATCCACAATGACTCCCTGTGAGCGGGACTGCTGCAACTTCACGCACCCAATATGCCGTATGTATGCATCATTGCTGTACAGAGGCCGCGTGTTTAATTGCTTTGCTTTTTTTTGCTAGCACCCAATTCATGGTTCGCTTCTGTTTTCTGCCTTGCGCTTCCCCCCACATCTATCCGGGTGGTCGGTTATGCGGAGGCTAGATCCAACCACTATGACAGTCAGGATGTTGATCTGGATCGTGCATCGTTATGTTCTTTTACCTAAATGTTGTCTCATCAGTTTGTTGGAGTTGCGTTTGACGAATGCCAACTGCCACACTCAGCGCAGAATGGTAATTCCCTTTCAACGTATACTGTGACTAGGAGTGGCTGAGACCAAATTCGGCATCTTATGAAGATAGTAGCAAGACACTCAATGGACGCTCAAAATCTGTCTTCCGAGCGATTCAGATGCACAGTTTTTGTTAGACATAGTTTTTCTTAGAAAAAAACGGGACTGGTTGATCCAGAATGTGCAGGGATTTTAAAAAGCAGATGATCTTCACCGTATGGCTATGATTTCGTTTATCTTTAAAAGTTATTTTTCTGCACGAATATCAGAACGTTTTACAGGCGATGCACTTTCTACGACATAAACTTGCCTCTTGCGAATTTAACACAAGTCAATAACCAGCTTGCATGATGTATCTGATCGTTATTGTATATTCTGGAACTATAGAGCGAACCTCCTGAAATGTCACCGATTGTGTTTATTTCTGTATTTACCATATAATCTCGTAATACAGCTGTTTAAAGATCATTCCTGAAGCTCCCCAGCGCTTTTGACACCGTAGCCGACTCCACTGGGATCGAGACAAATTTGCTTCAACCGTGCATATTCAAGCTTATTAATTCATAGCTATTCGAGAGCCACAGTCTGAGAAAATAAATTAGTAAAAAAATTGGAAAGCACGGCCAAGGTAACTAACTAACTTACAGTTAACTAGCTAGTAGCTACCATGGTTTGCGACACCAGTGTCAAAATCCACTTGGATTCGCCAATAAATTAAACGCAGCCGGGATCATTGCAACTTAGACATAAATCCATGCAGTCATGAATCACGATTTCCGACAAATTCAGAGGTGCAAAATTGCTGGGTCTTCACAAATGAGATAAGATCTTATTCTTTTCTTCTGATTAGTAGCAATACACCTACGCCATCGCCAATGAAAATGCAGGTAACTATGTATAGTGTTTATTATCAAGTCAAATGGTTGCAATGGAGCATTATTGCAACAATTGACTTTAATGGTGGCAAAAGAAATAATTAATTACAATGTACACATCGATAAGACAATTTACAAACTTCTGAGAGCCAAGCTGCCAAAGCTAATTACATATGTAACGAGACGGGCTGTGTGAGCCGCCGCGTGGAGCGATATCTACAGTTAGCGTAGTTCAGGGCGTAATTAGCGTGGTAGGCATGTTGGCGGTGATGTGATCTCAACGGCAGTAGCGACCTCCACTTAGGCTCTTTAGGCTCGCCAGACTCGGCCCTGGCCGATGTCCATTTTCATTGGTTGGGCGTGCTAGCAGCTGATTGGTTATTGTGGTTTGTAGATGCAATCTATAGTTAAGCATGCGCTTTCTTTTTTTGAGCTTGCTTCGGGTTTGTTGAGACTTGCTTGCTGATTGTGATTACTGCATAAATGAGACCCAACGACCTGAGCTGATGTCACCATCCATTTGATCTGCTCAAACAAGCAAGAAAACTAAATAAAAGCCTCATAGCGGCTGAATAACTGATTCATGTAGTCCGACTTTGCCACACGCCGAAATGAGCGAAGCGGAAAAGTTTGAGAGACCTATTTCTGCGCCTGGTTCGGTCTTACAAGGCTGTTGGTGATTCGGCTCACCACCCACCGTTCAGTGGCTGTCAAAGTTATGTAGCTGGATGACGACGCAAAACATATCTACTAGATTGTATGTACATAGCTACATATCTATAGGTTTTCTTGTTCCAGCTCGGACTTTACTCACTGAGTCCATGATAGAATGCATAGAGCGCATATTTTCTGATCCTGATCACAAAGACGGGCTGGTGTGAGCAGGCAGACTGTGCTACTTCCCAGAATGCAGCAGCAGGCTGACGTGCTTAAAGGACTATGTACATATATTGTTCTCAGAGCTCTCGCCGTGAGGTCACAAGTCGGAAACAACAAACAGTTCTTTGATTTGCGATACTTCGTACATACGGAATGAAGCCATCTTTCATTGTCTGCCTGTATTCTATTGCTGCGAGAGTCACAGGCTACAATGCAGTTCACAACCCAATGGTTTATTATAAACTACATTGATTTACATACGACAAGTGCTACAAATAATAAAAAGCATTATAGACTTTGACTCAGCACTCATAAAGCGATCGGTGAACTATTTGTTTGTTGTCCAGAGGCCCCCGTTCACTTGGATGTCCTTTAAAAACCCACAGTGGTGCTTGCTGTAGTTACTACAACATAAAACTCTATCCTCCCTGTCTTTGGGTCAGATCGAAAGCGAGCAGACCCTTCGTATAGTAATAAGACAAAGAACCCGTCCAAAGATAACTTAACTGCCAGAGTTGGGAACCCTGATTGCATGGAAAGATGAGTTCAGATTTAAAAAGACTTGCTCGCAGATTAGGATCAAAAGTAGAGAGACTTGCCGAAATCATCGGCCGACTTAAGCGAGAGCGCTCCCGGACATACATTCTTACTACCTCGCCTGGGTTGCCACACCACACCAGATTAAGTCAGCATGCTTTATTAAAACGTTGTCGGATGGAAGCTGTGATATATCTAAGATATTCTTCTGTTGCTCCCACTCTTGCGGGGACTGAAGGCTTGTCTGGGTGGGCAATCTGGTCGCAGAAAATTTGTATGTAATTCACACTGAGCCGTTCGGTGCGATACACAGCAAGCAATTGAATTCGCAGTTGGTGCGCACTCGAGTCACAACTATGGTAAACTGGCTGGGTGTGCACTCTTTTTTTTTTCTATTCTAAAACTGGCATCACCCCTGTAAATCGTCTGGTCTGTTAAGACTAACGTGGTGGCCAAGGCACTAAAAACTATAGTCCCAAGCAAAAATTGTTATGTAAAACACGCGGTGGTATCAGATCAGTAATTGTTTGCAAACAAAGAAGCTTCCGTATTCCGGGCAGGCTTTTCCGTATAAAGTTTGTAATTGTCCATCCTTGGATATTACCGGCCAATAGCTCACTCTCACGCATATCTTATAACTCTCTTTCAGTGAGTGACCCATCTACGCACGTGTAAGTAGTTTTCGCGTGCCACACTTAATACATCGTGTTTTAGTTGAGCTTTGGTTACTGATCGGCTCTTCACCATCTTTTATTGCACTTGCCGCTCCTCGCTCAAGATGGATGTTCTTTTCTAATTTTTTCCGTTGCTTCCACTCGTTTCACATACTTTTTAATCGTCACTCTTTTATTGGGTTCGTAAGTTTGGTAGCGATCTTGCGATCTGCCGTGTGCAGCAGATCTCTCGGTCTCTGGACCGACCACACAATTGACTTCAGCAGCACCGGCAACAGCGATCACGACGAGCAGCCAGAGCTAAGGCAGGACGTCTCGTACGACAGTGGCAATCTCCAACTACTCAGCAGCGACAAGGGCGTTCAATCGCATTGATGATGTCGCAGCTGCAGTCAGATCTGAATCAGCTCTCGCCCGCTCAACTCGAAGCACTCGAGCGAGCGTTTTTAGACAATTCGAAGCCTCGGACGTCGGTCAAAGAAGAAATAGCAGATCGGCTGGAACTGCCGAAAGTTATGGTTCAGGTTTGTGATTTCCCTCCACTGTTATGTTTCCTTTTTGTTGTCTACAGTTCGTCGGTATGGTTTTTCTTCACCGTCTTTCCCCACCACTGGGCGACTTCTTCATACACATACGCATCCAATTGCCTGGCAGATGGGAACTATGTAATTTCCAGCTCAATTGATAGTTAATTCTTACACTTTTCTAGTGTTCTGTCATTTGCTGGACTTTTCAATGTCTCACGATGGTGTAATAGGCAGGATCGAGCGCAAGGAGTCGGGTGGGCAACATGAGGTGTATAAAGGACTGAACCACGCCGGTAACTGGATGGAAATGGTTTCATTACTGACCAGAATTGAAATTTTTTTACTCATTTGTGTCTGTTTACTAACTGGATATAGCAATGGTTTACAGAACGACGGCGACTCTACACAGATCAGCGGATTCAAGAGAGTAGGAACATGGAATTGCTACTTGCCTCGGCAAGTACACCCACAAAGGAAGAGATAGTACGAGGTGAATATATGGAATCTGCGATTGAGTCACAAGCTAGTACACCCGGTACACCGCCACAGAGTAGAGCGTCATCATCGTCGCCCGTCAAAGCGACCGCTCAGCGTTCGCTCCTTGGTACACCTTCAACTCCAGTCACAACGCCAACAAGGTATGGCATGCAGCATCCATCATTTATGACGCCAATGCAATCTGGCTTTATAGCGGAGAATAGTTCGAAGTATTCGTCACCCTCGGATGCATCATATGCGTCGTTAGAAAGGTCACTTGCAGTAGCAGCGGCCGCAGCAGATAGAGCTAGTGCGGCCGCTACGGCGGCCGCAGCAGCGGTACAAGCCCAACAAGGTTATTTTTATAATAATCAGGGGATTTATGATCAGAAGCCACAGATACAAGTACCACAGTCGCCAATCTTCTTACCTCCTGGCACTCCACGAACGCCTTATGCAACCACCCCACAGCCAATGTCAAGTACGCATTCACCTTATATGTCTGGTCTTCAATCGCCGCTCGCGCGTCATAATCCTGCATATGGAATGATGTTGAGTCCCGGAGCACCAGTGCGGTCTTACTCAACTCCAGGTGTATCATATGATCCGTATCAGTTGCAGCGTGGTCCTCAATCGATTCCAACGGCTGGTTCCGTGTTCAATCCGAATTTGTCAGAGTCCAATCTTGCAAGTCGTCGCAGACGACAACCTCCACCACCAGTTCGATTAAGGCGGTCTCAGAGCTTGCTTTCTTCAGCGGCTGGACCCCCTTCTGCTGGGCCTGCCGTATCAGCCCCGCTGGAGCCCTCTAGCGAGCTTCCGACATTTGACAACGCTAGTGTCAGCGGTGGGACTCGTCCAACTGGCCACATGAGACGATCAAAATCTGTGTCATATGTTCCAAGTGTGCTGCCAGTACGTTCGCGAAAACTGAGTGTCAGTTCTGGAAGCACAAATGGCCAGCTCATATCGGTGGATGGTAGCGTGCGCACTTCTGTTTCATCTGCAAGTGATGATTTTAATTTTGATGGGGACGAAGGAAAGTACTCTTTGACTCCGGTAGGTGCTGCTGTTCAGTCAGAAGATATGTTTTATGTTGAGGTCGAAAACCACAGTGAGGCTGGACGCGGTTATAAGCGAATGCGAAGCAGGCGCACAAGTCTTGCCAAATCTGCCGGGAGCCAAAATACAGAAGAAGATGAAGTATCACCGTCAGAAAACTCAACAGCACCGGAGGTGATTACTGCAGAGCCTATGGTGAGAGAAGTCAAGTCTGCGAACGCGACGGATAAGCTACATTACTGGCAAGGTCATTTAGCATCATCGCAAATGCTACTCTCTCAAGAGCTATCAAGGCAAACACTACAAGTTGATGTTTCTGGTGCTGATTCTATAGATTCGTCTACAACACCGTTAGTAGCTACTTCAACGTCGTCCATCAATTTACATGCGGTGGCTAATGAGCTATTTGGAGACGGTGGCCGCGACAGCGGTAGCCTTAATGGCAGCGGTTTGGACTCTGTTGACGCTCGTCCTGTACCGACTTCCGCTACGTCAACGTCATTTATGGAAGCAGATTTTGCAAGACTCGATCTCGAAGAGCACCGGCGATTGCTTTTTTATACACAACAATTCGACGATCTCGGGCTACTGGCCTACAACTCGCTCACTGACTTTGAGAACTAGCCATCGACATTGCAGTCGTTCTTTTTGAATTGAGACATGTCAGCTGGAAATGAAGGGAATGGGATTAGCATGTAGTCTCGGGAGGCGTTCATAGACTAAAATTTTGGATTTTGTTGGTTTGCATCTCGTGTGAAAACAAGCATAGGTTATGAGAGTAAAATAAAAGCGTGAGTTACTGTCTAATTTGATACTTTTGGGAGTTGATAGCAAGCACTGTATTGGTCAAAGCCGTCGAGCAAGGCGGTGTAGTCCGTGCATCGCCTGGCGCTCGCTTGAGCCGAGTTTTGGGCTCGTCTCCCGAGACCGGCGCAGATCTGACCCACGTGGGAGTGTTTGACTCGACGTAGACTCAGGGGTAGCTTGCGCCAAGCAAATAATTATTGCAACTTTAAAGTCCAATTTAGGGCGGTAGCACTTTGCGGGATCTGTGTTTAAATGTTTAGGGTTTGATTTTTAGGGGCGAGATTTGGAAATTTAATTAGCTAATCATTTATCTAGCAAACGAACGAGGAAAAAAAATCGGTTATATCTGAGGTTACCACATGCCCTATGACATGTAAGAATAGTAATCATTCAAATTAGAACAGAAGATATGCCGCATTGATTCAGTATTGACGATAAATTGCCCCCAATTGCAGCTAAGTAGCCCGTGGTCAGGGCTGAAGGCTGAAGCTCGATTACAGGGCCAGAGAACGGATCTCGGTAAAGCCAGCCGTCAGCTGTTTAGGACATTGTGTGTAGAAATGTACGTACATATACTTGTCAGCTGTCAGGAACGCTGCACAAGTTACAGCCTGCTCAGGCCACACGCCGCAAAGCCAGGCCGGTCGCGGTCCGCCACCAGGTGTGTGTCAATGCAGCGTTTGGCTTTATCTCTCGAGGATTGATTGATCGTATTGCGCCAGTGGCCCGTTTGCTGCTGGCCGTGGCACGGAATTCCGTGGAAGGTCTGGTGAAAACGAGCTTGGCACCGAGAAGCTTTTAAATTGCAGTTGATAGAGAGATAAAGAGATAGAAAGTATGCTTACAGTCCCGACAATTGAGGTCGGACCAGGTCACTCGGTCTGCTGTGGTCGTGATCGATGCTTATCTACTACTATCAGCAGCGGCTTTTGGACACGCACTGGAACTTTCGCCACCACATCGTAGACTGTACATAATATAACTCAGAACATTATTTTGCTACTATAATAAATCAATAAACACTAATTGTGATTGGCACTGTGACCGGCTTTATATTACCAGCTCTCCAGTGCCGTGGCCGCTCTACACTGTTACGTTTTGTCGTTCAGCTGTCAACATCTTATCTTGCGCCTGTCTGCACGTCCACTCGCCTACTTCACGATTTGTATGAAACTTACATGTGTACATACAATGTTGTAGCTAATGGAAGCTTTATCAGCCTGACAGCCGAATGAGCCCTGAGATGTTGCGCCCCGCCCCGCTCAGCTGGCGAGCTGTTGTGGGAGTGTATCGAGCTCGCACTGCAAAATGCGCGCGCACTGAACAACAGACGCCAGTGTCCTTTTACAGGGTCGACCCGCCTGTGTTCCCCTCTCCTCCTCCACACAACGTCCATTTTCGCCCAGCACAATCAGGACAGGTGGTCAGCGATCGGACCCACTATTGCTTCTGTTTTGGCCACGGTAGCTTCAGTTCAGTGTATATATTTTGGTCTTTCTGGAGAATTTGGTCTATTTTTTTGGTCTTTTGGTTTATTTGCTTGTAATTTTGAGTCCGCAATGTCGTCGTCTGAGGAATCTACTGCTCCCGTGACCGAGAGTGCCCCAGTGAGCACAGAAACACCTGCTGTCGCTACTGAGAAGCCAGCAAAGGCAGAATTGATTGACATCTATGTCAGACTCAATGGTGACAGCGAGAAAGACTACTGTTTCTGTCTTCCGCGTGACCGACCGGTATTTACTCTGTACAAGATCTTTGAGAACTTGCCACTTGTGCTTTCGCCGACTTTTTTCTACAAGCGCAACCCAAGTGGATTTCACTTGTCTACTTCACCCGGATTCGTGACTTCTGAGGGTGCTCTTCTGTTTGATCATAAGGGAAAGCTTACGCCTGTGGACGAATCGCTTACCATTGGATCGATTGTGCGTGAAGGTCAGCTATTCATTCCCATTTTCAAGTACAACTTTCGTCGTGTCTTTGCAGTTACATTTGTTCTTTTGCTTTGGCTTTACACAGATTTGCCATCTTGGGCTACTCCTACACCTGGAATTTCTCTTTTCCACATTTCGTCTCGCATCTACGACCACTTTTGGCCCGAGATTGTTGACCCAGACTACGTCGCTCCTGAACCTGTGGGAACCGAAGCAGTTGTTGATGTTGTTTTCTTCTTGTTCCATTTGATCAAGGTCATTGTAATTTTCTTGATCTTTTTGCTTGGTGGATACAACCCTTCATCGTTGAACCCGTTCCGCAGCGTTCCTGAGATCACTCCCGAGAGCTTACGCGAGATCGGATGGACCGGTGCTCGCAGAATCACTCCAGATGAGTGGCGCGATGAGAACAGACAGCGCAAGATTGACGAATGTGGTGGTGCTGTTAAGGCTTACGAGAAGGGTATCCTCATGAGTTTGAGTACTGCTGGTATCCAATTGCAGCCTGGTGAAGGTTTCAATACTCCCAAGGATTGGGTTCCTCCACCAGTCGACACATCTCTTCCAGTCGATGCTGCACTTGCTGTCGCTGACGAGGAAGGAAAGCCTGACGAGGAAGAAACTGCCGACGAAGTTGCAGCTCCTGCACCAGACCCATTTGCTGGCATTGACATCGACACTGTTCTTTGGCGACTTGGCCCAGACTATGAGCCAGAGCTCACAAAGGCTCGTCGTACCGAAATTTCACGACGAATGAAGCTCGGCGACACTGTTGCTGTTGCTCTCAAGGACTGGAGACGGATAGGTGCGCTCGTGCCTACTAAAGAGGTTGAGAAGAAGTACAATCTGCGTAAGGCACTCGACGCGCGCCCTGATCTCTTTGATAAGAAGTTCAAATAAGCAATTCATCATCATATTAATGCAAGCGTTAAGATGCAGAATAACGACAAACGCGCTTGGTACATATTCATTATCTAATTAAATCGCAGTCATTTTTTTTTCAATGCGTGTACTTTTAGTAATTTGAGTGTTCTTGTTCTTTTATTTGTTTTTTTTTCTTCATAATTTGTATTTATTTGCTATTTCTATACTTTGATCTTTGTAAAGCCAAAGGAAAAAAAAAATTGTTTTTGATCATCTTGGAATTAGTCACGGGACTTTGTAAAACTTGTCTAAAAATTTGATTACTAACATAATTAATCAGATAATAATCCCTATCTTTGTTATTTAATATTCGCTGAACTAATCTATCTCGGTAATCTTATTTCGCCTTCGGTCCATGGTACACCAACACTTTCCCGCATAAGGTCATAAATCCATTGTCCCTTTGGTCGAATCTGGTGTCCGGCAGCAAGTTCGTCAGCTAAATATAACCAACACAGCGCATTGCCCACTGTTCCAACTTCATCTGAAACCAAGCTAGCACCAGGCTCTGACAATTTGTCGTATAGATCATTATCCATCATCAAGTCGTACAAATGCTTCGCGACAGCGGTAGTATCCCCGACCTTAGGAACGACGAACCCGTTTCGACCACTATGTAATTGCAATGGAATACCTCCGGCATTGTAAGAAATCACTGGTTTGTTCTTGTGAACTGCTTCAGATACTTTGACTTCGAATCCCTCTCGATGCGAGAGTTGAAGCACAACCTTAGCGTTTGACAAAACACAGTTCAACACTATAAATCAGTCATATACTCATATACACAAAATGCGGTCAAAACTCACATTGATCACTAGGACCAAGTCGAACAACAATAATATCTGAAGAAATTTCGTCAAACTCCGGTGTGGCAATCTGTTTCAACACCTGATCAAATACTATCGTTGCATCTGGATCATCAATTGCGCCATGACCTGCAATAACAAGCTGTGGAATTTTCCTTAATGGTATTTCTTCATCCATCTGTAGTCGTAATTTGCGGTATGATTCTAATACATCTGGTATTCCCTTGCTTGGATCGAAACGCGCGATTTGGCAAATATACTGACGTTGCGGATATACAAACTTGTTCGCGTTTGCCTGCTCACATGCTCTCTTGAATTCGCCAACATGATAAAAATTATCCCATTCACCGAGAGGCTTATTTAGCCCATCTAGCCAATCAGTAGCAGCACCCATAAGACCGACTTTAGAGATATCAACCACATCAGGCACAAATCCACGCACAGGGTGAGAAATAAACAAATCAGCATCTTTGATACCGTGGCTCCACAAGTAATCCCAGACCTCGGCTTGGGGCGAATCTTTTATCTTGATGAGGTCAGATCGAACCTCAATATGAGATCTGTAAATGACTTTACATCCCGCCTCTTTCGCATGAGGAATAAGACCAACTACTTGTGGATCATCCATGACAGCCACATCAACTCCCGGTGGCCTCTCAGACGATAGTGGTCCATCCGTGGACCAATAGCGTTCAAAATTAGTTTCAATCCAATCTGTGAATTGTTTTTTTTGTAAATCTTGTAAACGGAGATTAGAGTCTGCGACTCCTTGGATAATATTATGATTGTTCTTGGTGATCCGGAACACAACAGGATTTGGCTTGGGAACATACCAAGAAGCTTCCACGCCCAACAACTTGAACAACCTAATGAGAGCATGTCTCATCAATGCGACACCACCTCCTTGCGGTGTCGCATTAAAGAAGGCAATATGAATACCTTTATGTCCGTTGATTGAACGGTTCTTGACGCGATCTACTAATGTCATCAAGCACTGCCATGTCTGTTGGCTGCATGTATCCTGATAATTCTGGAGATCCACCATATGAATAAGACCAGCAGTATCAACCTCAACTTTATTTCGGTAACCAATATCAATTCGAGGCAATCCAGTAGGGCCAAAAAACATGATCAGCTTGCGCGCCAGTGAATCTGCAACTTCGTCACAAGCATGCGAACACGTAACGTCCGCGACCTCGCCATCGCGGAAGGCAAATGGAAGAATATCAAGCTCAAGCCACAACCTCGAGCATAATGTAGGACAGTAACTTCGTACCTTACTAGGAATCCCAACAGCAATGAACTTGAGCAAATGTTTTTTAGAGTAAGCTCGGATTTGTTTCAAAACTTGCTCCACAATTAAGTAAGGAATATCATTCACATGCGTCCCTGACGGAAGTCTCTTACTCAGACGTGCAAAGTCAGTAGAGTAGTAGCCATCATGCACTGAAAATCCATATGTGACATGTGACGGTGGCACCCCAGAACCAACGTCAGGAACATTGATAGCCACCCCCATGTACATGGGTCTTAAGGATGACACCCATGGCTCCTCAGTCCTCTGATGAAACCTAGGCTCAGGGATTGTCAAAATATTTCTCAATTCCTCACTTGGTACACTTTCAAATCCTTCGACGCCTGTGGATGTAGGCGTGCTGAATCCGGAAGATGGCCTAGACTGCGTTGCCGAGTCCGACAAGATTATGCCAGCCATTACTCGGTTTGATAGCGGCTTGTCAGGAAGCGGAGGCGATAATGAAACTGGCGACATTGTAAATTGTTTGTTATAAACCAAATTTAGTAGCAAAGACAAGAAAGGGGTGAATTCGACGCTAGATATATAAAGCAACGCTCATGTGGTTTTACCCCGGACCGATGTGACCGACGCCGATACGAGTTGACGTCACCACGCTATTTATCCACCGCATAGGGTAAATACGTGCACCATGAACGTCGACAAGCAGGGGGCATTAGAAGGATCAGCATTACATCAGAAAGCGCTATTAAAACAGATTGTGTGACTTTAACTCAATCTTGTTGATTATTCTTTTAAGCTACCTTTTTCCGGCCCGGCAACTTTTTTTTTTGTATCTTAATATATTGAATAACTAATAATGGAAAGCAGTTGTTACACAGTTACCTGTGCCGCAGTGTGTTGTACCCTAAGCCTCGCCCCTAACCCGAGCTCAGGCCAACAGCGTTTTGGAGCGCCTGCTCGCTGAATTCTCGTAGTTTTTTCGCTACCCCTAAGTCCTGGCCGAGCTTTGTGTAAGGCTTCACATACAAATAAGAATAGTAGAAAAATCCGTCAAGCGGTCCCGGAAAAAGAGAAATGTCTTTAATGTCTTCGTTGACCACGCGATTGTCGGTAGCTAGAAACAGTGCCGGCTTCGCGCCATCATCGACCGGGATTCCCATAAGCCGAGCCTGCCAGTACGAAACAGTACGTGCAAACATCGGAAGAGGAAACACCGGCGAAAGAAAGATATTCGTTGCAATCAGTCCTGGATGGAAACAGTTTACGTATATGTTGCCGTAGTCTGCGAGTCGTGCCGATAGTTCACGTGTCATGTAAACATTAGCTAGCTTCGAACGAGCATACCTTTGAAGCATCTCATAAGCAACAATTGGCCAGAATCGGCTCGTATAAGTCTTGTTTAGTGATTCAAAGTCAATCGGATATGCTCTTAGATATGATCTAGACGAAGTAAAGACAATCCGAATGTCCTGTGTGGGTGAGGCCAGAGCAGATTGTTCAATCAACGGCAGAAGGGTGTGAATCAGTGCAAAGTGACCGAGGTGCTGCTGTCAGTATCTGCGCAAGAATTCAAGTAAATAGCCTTACATTAATCTAAATGTTAACAACAATCTAAGTCTTATTTATGACAAATCTACTTACAGCAAATGTCTTTTCCCAGCCGTCTCCGGTCAGTTGCGACCCCTCTGATTAGCATGCAACTCAACCTCAATCGCTGCAAACCTACAATTCCCGCAACACCTCCATTTGCGCATATAATATCGACACGTTCCTCCAATTTAGAGAAAATCCTGCCTGCAGATGCCGCACTGTCCATACTCGACAGATCGAGATGGATAAACTGAAGTTTTTCCTCTTCGCCGGTACCGACGCCTACCATGCGTTTGATTCTGGCAATTGCTTCATTCGCTCGTTCTTCAGATCTGCAAAGCAAATATACTTTTGCACCTTTGGAAAATAACTCTCGGGTTATAACTTCCCCGATCCCTGAGTTTGCACTAAGCCGAGAGTTAGTCAACATTACCCAGTTTTGCTCAATCCTGCGACATACCCAGTGACAATTGCAACCTTGCCGTGCAGCGAAGGAATATCGTCAAATGTAAATTTATATTTTGCCATTGATAATCTCTGCTGTTCAATTTACCTGAAATATTGCCAATGGTCATTGGTGGGGACGCATCGCACATGGTTTGGCCCTTGGGAGTTGTATTTAAAGTTCGGTTGCAGTCCGCGGAGAAGGAATCGGCAGAAAATTGGAATATATGGGTTGTTGAACCAGTATAAGTTCTTGAAGGTGCACTGTAAGCAAAACAGACTGTGTAGCAACTGAAGCTTTCGAACAGATCAATTGGATAGTCGAGCTACTAGAAAGCTAAAAGCAAATCCTAATTATTACTATAGACGATTCTTCTCCTGCCAGGCCTCCTGGTACAGTCGACTGTACGCAAATGCTGTTGCTTCGGCAACAGCAATGTCAATAAACAACTCACCAGGTAACAGCAACCGTATCACGCTGGCAAATACACTCTTTTGCACAGTTCCATGGGAGGTATCGGCTGACATGCTTTTAGATGCCTTCTCTGAGCAAGTTCAAACCAAATCCTTTTTCGTCCCCAGAACTGAGGGCGAAAAAGTTTTCATGGAATTCGATGACATAGCGGACGGCTTCGACCAAATCCTGTCGACCGCTGTCGAGTTTCCTAATTTCAACATATCTTTCAAGCCTTCTCATCTCGCTACTCGGGAAAAATTGTTAGGCTTTAAATTTTTAACCTAGAGGGAGTCCCAGCTTTTCGCACTGTTGCGAAAGCGCAGGAGGCTTTCACACCTTTCATAAACTTCTACGGTACTGTCGTAGAGCTTGATCGTCCAGTCGATCCTGGTCGCCCTGAATGTCTTGACGGCCAGTATAGGATGGTGGTTGGCTTGCACGATTTGACTAAGCCCGTACCAAGGTTCATCGAGATCGTGACTCGAGAGACTCTCCTGCGCATTCCCGCGAGGATAGATTCTGGTCTCAACCCCGGGACGTGCTACTTCTGTCGGTCTCCGCTACATGCACGCAAGGACTGCAACATGGCTCCTCCTTGCAGAAATTGCGGTTCGCGATCTCATTTCCATGAGATATGCTAAACCCGGCAGAATTGTCGCACCGGCTACGGGTGTGCCGGAGGTCACCTCAGCTTCTCCTAGGAAGACAAAGAAACGATCTCTAAAAAAACAAAAAGGGAGAGCCGTAACCGAGTCTGCACCTGTTGCAGGTCCGGAAACGCACATGCTGGAGGAGGCTTCGTTACCTCCCCCAGTGAATCATAAGCCGGATTCACCGGTTCTATCAACCCTTCTTACAGATTGGGCCTCAGACTCCTTGCCAGTGGCTTCGTCCTTTCTACGAATTCGGGAGCAGCTGCAGGAGCAAGTGCTCTCAAGGGAGCTACTATTACGCACTCCAAGAAGCACCTCCGGCCGCTTGTGTCTTTATCGACACAAGCCGACGCCACATCAAGTGGCATGAGCGCAGAGGAACTCGTGGCATTTCAAGCCCGCGAAGCTGGTTCACCAGTTCGTGGTGGTCCTGCCCGCAACGACTTGAGCAGTTTTCCGACTCAGGCTGACGAGCCGCCTTCTTCTCCTCCCATGCGAATGATCGAGGATATAAAAGACGACACGAGGTCTCAAATGCATTACTTTTTGAACGAATCTTATAATTCAAGGCTCAAACAGCGGCTGGTAAACCCTGGACACCTCTAATCCTGAATAACGTCTTTCCAGGATTCGCAATCTTCTATATTTTGTCTTTCAGAAACGTATACCAACGATGATAGGCTCCGTTCACTCGTGTCGTCCTCATGGCTTGGTCTCAGTCCAGATGGCGGCGCGCTCGTGTCCTCTAACTCGGCGCTTCTATGGAAGGCCCATCCTTCATTGGAGTACCTTAACGAATTCACGCCGTCCAATGACGGACAACTAACGATAAGCCTTTTTCTCGTGGACAATATGCTCACGCGTATAGCCTCTGTGTATGTTCCTACCCGGAACAATGAGAAACCATCTTTTTTAACAGGGGTCATACAGCTGCTCCAGGAATGGCATCCGGAAGCTCAAATCCTCATTACTGGTGACTGGAACTGCGTCGCCGACCCGAATATTGACTCCACGGGCCAAACATAGGTAAGATCGAGTTGGACGAGGTACGTCCCTCCATCTTACAGACATCTTCTGGGCATTGCGCCCGATGAAGAAGGAGATGTCCAATGAGAGTGGAGGTGCCAACAGGCGGCTAGACCGCACGTATGTTATACCTGATCTTAGGACCGTTATCGCGAGAGTTGTCTACAGGCCACCCCCGGGACGCCGTAAAAGTGTAGCCGGTTCAGCCCTATCGACACTCAAGCGTTTTAACTACCTTTGATATCGGTCAGCTGCGAACCGATCCAGGTAATTATAAACTGGCAGTTGAGTGGCTCCAAGACCCTAGCTTCGTCAAATGTGTACGAGCTCACCTAGTTGAGTTTACTGATAAGCTTTGGCTTCCCAACCCGTCCTTATCCTCCTGGGATAAGGAAAAGTGCTAATTAGCAGGACATGTCAGGCACAGTCGAGTTCCTGGCGAAAAGGACGGTCGGCATCGGACCCGACCTTCAGCGAACGATGGGCACTTGCTGCAAGACTCGTCGCTAGCCGAATGTCTGCCTCAGCAGGCATTAATACGAACTCTAGGTCTTTGCAACAACGGACGCGAATTGTCAAACGACATAGCCTCATCCGCAGTCTGCGCCCAAGTGCTGAAGCGGAGCCAGTGTCGAATCCGGTTGAAATGTCGGCGATCCTCCGAGATTTTTACCGTAAGTTCTATAGCGTCAAAGAGTCAGATCTATCCAGATTCGATAGTTTTGTCTCGTCAGGGATACAGTGTCTACCAAAGACAACAGCCGACCAGCAAATAAGCTTATCAACAGCTTATTCACTTGAAGAGCTCACGCAGGCCCTAGACAAGATGCAAACTCGAAAAGCATCTCGTTATTGGTTCGGAAGAGCTGTCAGCAACACATCGCTCGACTTATATCCCCCTTATCTTTAAGCCCGGAGAGCGAACAGATGCTTCAAACTGGAGGCCTTTGTCGATGCTTTGTTCTGACTACAAACTCTTTGCTCAGGTTTGGGTTCGGCGCTTGAACAAAGTCATTTCTTCTCTCGTCCATCCAAACCAGACTGGGTTTATTCCCGGAAGATGGATTGGTGATTCTATTGCCAATATCGAACAAGCAATAGCGGACCGGCACTCTGATTTGTCGCGCCACTACCATTTGGTTATGGTCGACTTCATCGAGGCGTTAGATTCCGTTCAGCACAAATGCCTCCTGCATGCTCTTGAGCCTTATGGACTGGGTGCTGAAGCCATGAGCTTTATTTTTTAACGGATGGCTCACGGCTCTTTTCAGTATCTTGTCGAGAGTACGTCAAGGCGATCCACTGGCTCCGCTCCTCTTTACACTGGCTCTTGAACCGTTGCTTCATCGATTCCGCTCGGTTCTACCTGGGCTCCATGTTCCTGACGGACCTGCACTTTGAGTCTCAGCGTTCGCAGATGACGTCTCTTTCATTGTGTCCTCGGAGACAGACATAAACAACGCAGTTTCTGCGCTCGCGTCATTTAAGCACTTGGGTGGTGTCGCTGTCAACGAGAGTAAGTCAAAAGATCTTTCCCTTTGGTCAGCGTGGCCCTGTAACCGATTACCGGTGCCAGACTATGTTCAAGTTTCCACTTGACGCAGACACTTTTAGGTACCTGGGTGTCGAACTCGGAGCGCGGGATTTTGGCCCGGAATGGGATAAGATGTCTAAAGATGCGTGCAGACGCATCAGATCACTCCTCATTTACGATTGACCACTAAGCACGAAGCGCTGGATCCTTAGCACCTTCGTGTTTACGAGGCTAGTTTTCCTTGGCCAGTTCTACCCTGCTCCGGATGAAATGATTACTCAGATCATGGACGAAGTGCATGAGAAGTTCTGGGCGCATGAACCGCGGCCTTGGGTAGGCTTGAAGGTTCTTACTACGCCTTACCACAAAGGTGGCTTGGCTGCTGGATCTAAAGGCGAAGCTCGCTGGTGCACGGGCAGTTTGGGCGTACAAACTAAACCGACCCTTCAAGTACTTTTGGCGGTACAGTGTTCGAGCATCGCTCATGGAGAGTGCTCTAGCGCGAGCCCCCGAAGGAAATGCTGGAGTTGATTGGGTTGTCAACGCTCTCTCGTCAAATAAATTATAAACGGTGGTAAAACGTATATCCACGGAAGAAATGGAAAGGTGTACTCGAGGCCTGGACGCTCTCCAGGTACTGAAGGGTTGGGCACTGCCCCGTCAGGGACATGAGGCCCTTCTCCGTCTGCCTCCAGAGACGGAAGCCAAACTTTACAGCATTAGATCGAGATTTTTTCAGGCGCACTCACTTCCTACAGAATCGCCCGCTGCTAGCATACTGGCACGATTATCCCGGAGACGGCGCCTTTCGGCGTGTTATCAATGATCTGTATAAATGGAATGGGCGCCATGCGGAGGTAGCGCACTTGCTGTCTCTTGAACATGTCCCCACTACGTCGCGGTTTGACGCTGAGTTTGTTCGACGAACCAGTCTCGTTCCCTTTGCCAACCCAATCAGATGTGCATTGTGCCAGTCAGTTCTGGACACACAGCGCCATCGATTCTACCACTGTGTGCTAATTCAAAACCACTGGAGATACCTTAGCTTCTACGAGATCTTACAGGGCCCCGTAGAACTC
>JAJLTW010000201.1:0-22569 GCA_030564125.1 Myxozyma lipomycoides
GACTTCGGCTTTGAAGTCATCGAAGTGGAATCGGATATGCTTTTGTTGTTGTCGCGAACAAAGGGTGTAGAAGTTGTCAATTGGAGAGAGGAATTAGCGGTATAGTCATGATCTGAAATTTGAGTATGGTTTTATTCGCAGAGAATTATGCCTGTTCAAAGCAGGTTCTACACGGAAAAAAGTAGGATACATAGTTAGTTTAATGCCTTTTGTTAAAGACAATAAAACCTATTATGAAAAATGCCATTTCGTAAATCAAAAACAGTACCAATCTATAGTCTCTCTTGTTCCCTTCCCTCTTCAATCGCCCATCTTCAGCTTCTAAGTCCTCCTCGTCTTGATCAGCGTACATATGATGGAACACCATAACGGCAGACGCATTCAGGCCAAACCAAGCCTTTCCTCCGTTAAGGAGATAACAATAGAGCAATTTACGACTCGTTATGTACATTTAGAAATTCAGCACCACATCAAAACACTAGTAGCGGAAAACTATATCATTCGAAAGCCACCAAATAAATCGGTATAGAGGCCGAGTTTAGTTAATGGTCTAGAAATTGAGAAAACAGAAGAGCCACCAAAGCGCCAGCAATGCCTAACAAAAAAAAATTACAATTATACCACCTGAACGCCTTTCTCCTTTGCCAAATTAGAAAAAAATAAATCCGTAAGGATTTTAAGCCTTGAAAGCGAACTGCTCGATGTTTGTTTCCAGCTCATGCCAGGACGTAATTCGATCTCAAAATTTGCCAGCTCCAATAACTGACGCTTGAGAATCCTATGCTTGCATTGCATTTTTTCAAGCGGCCAAGATATCGATGTCCAGATATTCATCTCCATCGTCTGATGCAATGGTCCAATCTTGCTAATTTCAGGTAAGATCTGATCTACCAATCGCCCTGGTGCGCCGTAGGTTAATCCCGATGCCATATCAATTTCGACATCAACCTGGTTTATCTGTGAAAATTCCCGGGGTGACCTGTCAAATGGTAATTTGGCAGTACATCTGACCTTATCTAACTTTTGCGCGTGAGGGAGCTTGTTAAGTACATCAATCTTTGCATGTTTATCCAGTGCAAAAATCATCGCGTCTTCATAAAGATTTGCACGGATCGATAAAAGCTTCAAATTTGGCAACAAGCCAATAAATTCATCAATAAAGTTTAACGTCAGAAACGCAATATCGTCAAAAATCAGTGCTCTCATAGCAATAAAATTCGGTAATATCTTAGGAATACTGAGTCGTCCAAGAAACTGCATTGAAAATTGAAAATCTGGCGCTACGCTAGGTGCAATCACATCGATTATCGGTTGTGCACTCGCTGTCAAATCAAGAACGTCAATCGTAGCTATATTTGCACTCACGGCAACTTGTGCCATATAGCCGCCAAGTCCGGACCATAAATCAACTAAATGCACTTCATGCAATTTTGGGAAAAATATCGGCTCAGGCAATACTCCAGGCCCCATTGTAAATAAATATGACATTGCTTCTGTACCTTCAATAGCACACATTGCGAAATACTCCAAATCTGGAAATCTTCGTAAAAATTGACTGATTCCAACCCCAGGTTGCACCATCAGTCCTCCACGATGGTCAGTGTAGCCTATGTCTTGGTCATGCCAAGTATCTCTTCCACCAATAACCAGTCGTGAAACATTACAAGTCTTAATTTCTCCACACAATTGAGGAAATTCTAAAACTAGCGACCTACTCGCGTCCGTGAACACAAACTTATACGGCATGTGTAATCTCAATTCACCCAAATTATTCAGCCTCCCCGTGTCCAACAACTTGGATAAAGGATCCAACCAAAGTATGCTAGCCTCTAAACTTTGCAGTCCATCAACCCAATTTGGCATTAAATTTTTCGTAAACACTGCATCAGAGTGGTGAATTAAAGTCATCTTGCGAACGCCGCTGAACCCGACCGCAATAATCTCTTCAAGCACCGGTATCAAATAATCCATGCCATCTTCCTCATGTCGTACAAGTCTTATTGACTTAATCCGCGGTCTTAAAAACACTAAATCGTCGATATTCCTAGTTTGTGCGCTATTGTCGTCGATATTGATCGCGACCTCGCCTAGTAGCTGAGCAAGGTTGTCATCCACGAAATCACGTAACTGTCGCGAAATAAGTCGAACACTGACTTTTTGCCGGATGGTTAAGTAACTAAATATTATCGCAAAAACATCAAAAGGAACGTCTAATCCAAATAGTGTAGCCATGCTGTTGACCTGCTGCTCACGCACACGCTTGTGTCGTCGGGTGCACTTGCACCATCTCGCTGCACGGCTAACAGTGATAGTCAGGGGTAAACGTCATCGTCACCTTATCTGCCTCGAACACTTGCCCAACTTGCAATCACCTCAAACTACGAAGCAGAATCACTCGTGAACCATCAATAACCACAGTTGGAAGTAAAAGCAATAGACTAGGCTTAGCCAGGGCTGTTTTGGATTGTAAAAGTTGGTCCAAGCTGTTATCAATGCAAGTTATATTTTACTCGCTTAGGCGAGGCTAAGACGTTGGACCATGACAATTAGCCTCATCAAAGAAAAAAAACAATAATACTTTATATCCTTTTAGTTATCTAAAATGCATAATAAACCCCGCTACCCATGCTCTCTTTATAAACTAAAACCCTTCATGCGATGATCTAACACTAACTCTAACAGATTTACTCGAGCTCGCTTGACTCTCGAGTTCAACATCATCAATCTCGATATTATCCTCATCGTCGTCGTTTTGTTTGATAATACTATAAGCTGGCTCGTCGTCGTTGGTGTACTCTATAGTAGGCACAAACATGTCAGATTCCCAAGCATACGGAACCGTAGCGTAGAGTTCATCGATCTGTTCCAGCGAAAGACCTTTAGACTCATAAACGAAAACAAAAGAAAAGATAATATACAAAAACGAAAATGTACCCCAAATAAAAAACACACTATTTCCAAGATTCAAACTTCCGGGAGCATCATCAATTAGATAGGGTGTGGCGTAGGAAATACAGAATGTACCAATGAATTCAAATGCTGTCGAGAACGAAATCGACATTGCTCGTGTACGCAACGGGAATGATTCACCTACTACTGCAAAAGCCGGTGGCGCAACAGCACACGATTCGAATGCAATATAAATACATGAAAACGCAACCATCACCCCTCCGGAGATGTCCTTTAGTGACGGGGTAATGCCGACTAATGCAATCACATATTGTGCCACAAAGCAACCTGAGAACCCAACTAAAAGTAGTTTGCGTCGACCGACCAACTCTACCAGGGATAATGCCGGCAAAGTCATGCAAACTGAGATTGAGTTGAGAATCATTGACATCATAAACGAACCGTCTGCAGAGATACCAGCGCTTAAAAAGAAATCTGTACCGTAATATTTGATAAATCCAATACCAACAAGCTGGACACTGGCATTGAGCAAGCAACCAACAATCAATCTGCGGCGTTGTCTGTGCTCTTTAGAGAAGCAATCTTTAATGGTGGCCTGTCCGACTGACATTTCAAACGACAAGTTGGCTTCAATTTCAAGGATCTCAATGTCAATTTCTGGATGGTCAAGTGGTAAATGTCTGATTCTAGCTAATGCACGACGAGCTGAGTCTTGATCGCCTTTACGCATGAAGAAGCGTGGCGACTCTGGCAGGAAGATGAACCCAGTCACCAACACCACCGAGAAAATAAGTTGGATCCAGATCGGAATAAGGTATGATGTACTATCTGGATTATCCTTTGTAGCATCATTCACAGCAGCAGCTAAAAATACACCGACTGTACGCGCAGTATGGTATGCCGCCATAATCGTACCGCGCAGCTGCTTGGGGGCAACTTCTGCTTGATATGTGGGAGACACGCCTGAGATTGCGCCAGCGCCAATTCCGGAGATAAATCTTCCAAATGCAAGTGTCTGTAAAGTTGTGTTGGAACCTTGAAAGAGCACACCAATGCTGAATACCAAGCAATTAATCAGCATGGCCGGTCGACGCCCGTACTTGTCGGACAAGTAAAACGCAGTCACGGCGCCAATACTTAACCCGATTGAAATAATCGACACAAGAACCGATTTCTTCTCTGATGGAAGGTAAAACGTGCCGTCGTCTCGCATATCACCGTAGTGCTGCTTGAATGGCTCCATGGCAATCATGCCGGAAATAAGACCAGTGTCGAAGCCATAGAGCACGCCTCCGACCGCAGCAAAAAAGCCAATGAAGAGTGACGGCAGCACCGATCCGTGCTCTATCCTGCTAAACATTCTGCGATTGAACGTAAGCCTGTGGGTATGTTTATGCCTTACAAAGCCAGTGTTCCTCTACTGTCCAGTCGAGCGATTGTTGAAATTTGACCATGATATGGCATTATCTCCCACCGACAATAGCGATAACAATCTCGGGCGGTTTGGCGGCGATAGCTTCCGCCGCCCTAACCCCTTGCATTACACAAAATTTTCTGCGGGGGCAGTCCCCGCCCCAAACCTAAGGGCTGGAGTAATTCAATATTGCCAATTGGACACTGAGCTTCCCCCCCGCAAACAGTTCATTGCCTATTACTGGAAGGCTAATAATGCTTGGATTAAGCAAAATTTAACTGATTATTGTGAGAAATTTTCACAGAAGATAAATTCTCCTGCCCGCAAAAAGGGGGTTGTTTTTTTTGGTGGTGCGGATACGACACTTTCATCCACTATTGGCTCGTCATTTGATGATTTCTTGACAGTTGACGCTCGCTGTGACGATGCTGTTGTCGCCAATATTCTTATTAAGGTTACTTCCGACATTCTGATCCTTAACACTCCAGTTACTTTTAGCGCTAAAGCATCCTATAGATCAAGTGCAAATCACTTGACACTCGCTATTGTTTTTATTAGATTCTGCTGTCGAAACTGTGACAAGTTTGAGGAAGATGATGTAAGTTCCAGTTGACAAGTTGAGCGCTCAACTGATGCTATTGTTTGGCTATTTTTTGTTTAAATTGGTTTGTTTTGTTATGTTAGTAACTGCCTTAATTTTTGATAATGAGAGATAGTTTATTGGGGCAAAACGGCTCATCCCGCAACTAGTCCCCTAAATATACCAAGTACTTATCCAACCTTATCTCACCATATTACCCTATAACTGCAACGAATGCGGCCAAGCCCAGTATATTGAAAAAACTTCGCTCCCATCATTCTATACTGCCGCGAATGCAGCCAAGCCTAATTTTAAAAGAAAAGAAAAGATAGTTAAAAAATTGCAAGTAGTTATAGTCTGTCATAGCTGCAATTGCTAGGGACTATAAAAACGAAAAAAAAAAAAACGAAAACTAGAAAAACTTTGAGAACATTGACTTCTTCTCAATCGGGAAGTCAACGTCAACAGCATCGATAGTCTCGATAATCTCTTCTTCATCAGATGGCTTACCGGGAGGCAAAACACCTTCAGGCACATAAGTCTCAGTGGCGGGCCACATCCTGCATAAGAACCAGTACACCATAAAACTGCAACCAAATCCGTAGAAGAATCCGAGGTAGTACAGCCTAGTAACACCAACTGGTACCACAATGTTTGCGTTGATTGTGTTAATGAATCCAGGTAATAAAGGTACCCATCCGCATGTGAATGCAGTCATTGAACGCCAATTAAATCCAAACTTGTTAAATCTGTAAATTCCATCCTTCTTATACATCTCCCATACATGATACTTTCTGTTATGCACAACCCAGTAATCGCAGCACAAGATACCAGCAATTGATGAAAGCCAAATAGAATATCCTGACATGAACGACAAAAATGCACTAGCAGAAGTCAAGATATTCCAAGGTGTCAATGCCCACGCACCAAGCAAGGCAGCGATAATTTGACCACGACGGATGTTAATATACTTGGGGAACATACAATTCAGATCGTTAGCAGCTGCAATTGAGTTGGCAGAGATATTCTGACCAATCTGAGAAACCAAGAATGCAATTGCACAAAATGCAGCAGCAGCGCGCCCACCACGGGATGTCCAGTTATCAATCAACTCGAGAGGATCCCACAAAATTTGGCCGTACAATTTCTTGGAACCAGCGGCGCCGACAACACCAAGAACAGCCATGAGCACGTTGGAAAATGGAAGTGCGAAAAGCTGAAAAAGAATCGACTTTTCGTTGCGAGTGTAACGGGAATAATCTGATGCGTTGGTAGCGTAGGTTGAACCACCGCCCATGTTAGAGTACAAACACGACATAAAAGTCCACGTAAGTGTGCTTCCACTAACTGTATTTCCGGCTGCGAACAAGCTCTCCCCAGGAAGATTCTTGGTTTGCTGAACGATCCAGCCGACAATAGCAAAGCCAGCAATAGGTGTAAGACAGCACTTGAAGATAAAGTAAAATCTAGTGTTCTCGACGCGAATGAGATGTACAGGGATACACAAGATAAAGTAAATACCGTAACTAAGCAAAAATGCAGAAGTGGCGTTTGCAGATTCGGGTAGATGGTTTTTAAAATTTCTAAATGATGGCCAGATTGCAAATAAAAGTGATTGCACACATTCAGCTCCGGTGTAAGTGTTAATACCGTACCAGAAAATACCAGTAACCATACGCATCAACACCACGAATTTTGAACCGTAGAATCCCCAACTAACACGGGAAAACACCGGGAAACCAACGTGGTACCGAGCTCCCTGGTGAGCATTTAACGTAATCACGATAGCAATAAGGACGTTAGCAAGTGCAATGTTGAACAATGCCATTCGCCACGACAATCCAACTTCCATCAACGACGAAGCACCACGCCATCCTCCAGGAGCAAATGCATCTGAAATCCAGTAGATTGCAAGATTATACCAACGCCATGTCCGTCTTTCCCAGGGCACAGGATCCAGATCTATAATTAGCAAAAAAATTCTGCACAAAACCTGTTGGATTTCATACCTTCGTTGGAGTTGCGCTCACTGTTGGCGGACTTGAGTGTAATCTTCGCCTTAAACGAAGCCCATACGCCTTCCGGTTTCGCAGGCGCAGCATACCTTTCTGAAGTTACCTCAGAAACTGAGTTGCTGTACACAATCTTTTCATCCGTAATTTCACCCGACATCTTGACGATACTGATGTGACTTCACACCCGGCAGCAGATTGGGTCCCACCGGGGGTTTATGTATTATGTAGCAGTCTACTAAGCTACGGTGGCTGACATGACAGCCATCGTCTATGAGCGAGCCAATCTCAGTCTCTCTGCCCGTACATTTTATCGAGCCTAAACTTTGGTGCCTATGCAAACTAACAATGCATCTGCCGCCGGTAGTCGTCGAAGAGGCGTTTTCCTTATCGCCGGGGGACTCGCGTCGCCCCGGCCCAGTATGTATGTATGTAATGCCACACGACACCAACGTCGATCTTGGCGGAGCCGTTGACACATGAAACAATTGCTTCTACAGTCTTTGCTATGCCAATGCCAATAATCATTAGGCAGACCGACCGATGCGCCTTGTGCATCGGCTTGGCGATACCGGTAAGCCAGCCCGCTTATCGGGCTTATCGGCCACCACCCACACCCACAGTGCATGCGCAAGCACAGACCAAACAAAAGCACAGATAGATACAGTATGTACAGTGCATAAATCCCACAGCACAATGTTAACAATGTGCACTCATTGTCCCTAAACGGCTTGTGCGATTATTGGGCTAAAGGTGTGCAGTACATGGTACTAGGTAGTGGAGGTACTTTGAGGTTTAGCCAGTCGTGTGTTGCAGTTTATTTATACTCGAGTGTATTTATCGTTATATCTTTTTGTCTCTTGTGTTTATTCTATTGTACCGTGTCATTTACCTACAGAACTATCATTTCATATACAATCTATTTGAGTTTCGTTACAACATGCCTACCAATATGAATCAGATGCAGCCAAAAGATAAGCACGCACGCAGGCCAGCCAAAATACAAGATGATGCGAGAGCCGGGGCCACCACACACCACAAGCACAGGCGAACCAGGGGTCCGCAAAAAGCTGTCGTATTTTCGTCGGCTTTGACCGAGTCCGGACGGGATGCATTAGCCTAACGGTCGAGCCTGGGTCGACAAATTAGTCCAGATTGTCAATATATTTGTCGAATGTGTATCGTGAGATTTTTCCGATATCCACACGGCCGCGATTAAGTCTCCAGTGGTCTAAGGGTCCTGGGACTGACGCATGTCGAACCGATTAGTTATCGTTTGTCGCATGTGTCAAATTGTCCGCCCCTTACTTTAGCGACGATTTTTTTGCATTTAGTCAAAAGTACCGCTTCACAGGGTTTGAATTCTCGCTCTTACTGCAACCATTATTGTGGTTATCTAACCAGCGCGCCATGATTTCACAGAACGCACTCATCGGTAGTCAGATCTCGGTAGACCACCCACTGATTAAACATGGATTTCAGTACATATGATCTGATTTCACTACATGGTCTTATTTCTACCTGCTGGTTCGTTCTGTGGTGAAGACGGCTCGCGTGTTCGATGTGTCCGTCGGGCCGGGTACAAATTGCATTTTTCCACCTTTTGCGTCTGGAGACTGCGCAAACCAAACTCCCCTAGCCCTGTAGCCCTTTTTTTACCCGGCAGTCAGTCGCCAACTGAACCGGCGATGCGACCGACGCTGTAGTTCGCGTTTTTTCCTTATTTCCGTCCCCCCGCGCTGCCTTTCAGTCGCGGGGTGCACCCCCACATACTCGGGGGGTTCATTTATCTATATATATGTACATCATGCATTCAATGAGTGAGCGTTATTTTGAGTAATTATAACGTAGCACTATCTATTTCTTCATGTTATATACTCTTTGTAACAAGAAATATCGAAATTCATTGCCAGACACTTTCTTCACCTGGATGATGCAGCCGAGCGAAAATGCGGAGACAAATCAGTCGCTTACGTCTGTTCGGTGGGATGTGTAGTCAACTTTCCTTATCGTTCGATGCAGTGCTTAGAACCTATTGTCAAAATTGCACCGCTTTATTCGTAAGTTAGTGGTATGTCGTCAGCTAGTTCAGCATTTTGCTCGAATCAGGTTCTCCAATGAGAACTACTGGTCCCTCGTCAGTCAGTCGTCAGACGACAACTCCACAAGAAGCTCCGCCAAAAACAGACACGGACTTATAAAGCATGTTTAAATTGTCGTATGCGAAAAGTAAACCAGTGGGTTACAAATATCTGTGCAGAAGAAACTAATGTTATAGACCAAATGTATCTTTAGTGAAGCACTGTTTAATCTACCAAGGTGCGATGCCAACGAGAAGGCAAGGAATGCTTCTTTTTACATCAGGGCGAGGTGGTCGTTCAATGTTGAAAAAGGCAAGGCCAGAAAACATGCATTATTACTTCAACTACAAGAAACCAAAGAAAATTAAGTCAACCAGAAAACGAACAATTACTTTCTCAACCTGAATTCGAACCAAAGCACGAACTTGACCCTACATTGGGTTCGCATATAGTAGCACTGAGAGGAGACCTGTAGTACCTTCAGTACGTCACCATACCTTTAACACAGAGAGTCGCCGTCATTATCATTCAAACGACAACGTCGTCATTCTTTTGCATTGCCAGGGTTTACGCCGATCAACTCTTCTAGTTCAGAAGAGCAAACTGTCAATACTCGTTCACTTGCATTCTCACTCATACGAAACCCATCCGACGCAATCGATATTCTCGCTAGGGCATCCTCACTTGATAATAATCATACTGAACAATGTAGTCTCGTTTCACTACCTCTTGAGACGGAGTCGTCAAGTTTAAATCCATCCACCATTGCCAACATAACAGCAACCTCGGCCCATTTGTTAGATTACGGTCGTCGAATCGCTAACTTCCCGCTGATCAAAGCATATTACGAACTAAACAGAGCTTAAAAGCTCTGGACTTGCGTCACAGTATTCTTCTCAAGATATCATCATTATCTGCCATTAATTATATCAGAAAGCACACCACTAAAGACGAGCTGCTAGCTAATTTTTGCGGCAGATAAGCCAATATTGCTGATGACAATCGTGATTATCGCTTCTCGGTTTGATCTACCGTCAATCCACAAATCAGCTTGGCAATTCATGAGTCATTTATTTTCTGATTTTTCGCTTGATATTGAACCTACAATTGGCACTGTTGAATCACTTCTTTTTTTGTCTGAAAATATTTCCCGATTGTCATCAGAGGTTTGGTCATCGCACAAACTCAATGCATACAAAGAGTCTATGGCGTGTAATCTAATTGACCTTGCAATTCGATTAAGTTACTACCTTGGACTTGACCAGAAAACATTCCTTTGTCGTATGAACCAATAGATTTGCAAATACATCGTGAGAGATTAGTCTGGATGTACTGTTATATGCACGACTGGCAGATTTCTATGCTGTTAGTCAAAGCTTTTGGTCACGAGGACCAGGATTATGAATCCAGATGTTGGACCGTCGTTATCAGCAGATTCTGCTCAATTTCCAACATTGTCTATCGCAAATGGGAATAATGACGATTACGCATCTAATGTGCAAGCACATGTTGAACTTACTCAGGTTCTTACAAATATTCACGACTCATTGTATCCATCTCGTGATCGCACGATTGCGTTAGTCAAAGTTGGTGAATATTATCGTGTGTTAGATGAATAAACTCGCTCGTTCACTGCCTTGGATCTTGCATGACAAGGTAAAAGTTGGGACACGTTCCCATTAAATGAAACCGTACAAATAACATTCAACTATGCAAAAGTATATGCTTATGGATTTGCGTTTCAATCTCATTTATGGAGAAAAAACAGATGCATATAAAGATGATGTCACATTCACAAGAACGACAGTCAATTGCGAATACTATTTTTTTGAGAAGTTTGATTGGCTTTCCGGACGCGAAATTCATTATTGAATCAAAAAATGCTGCTTTTGAATTACTAACGATTGCAGTTGACAAGCTACACACCGGTCAAATAATGCTTTATCTCCCGGCACGATACTACGAGTACATTTCCTACGCAGCTGTAATTTATACCTCTGATCACACCGGTGCGGTGGTTGCCCGAGACCAGCAAGAAATAATGGAACTGATCAAACGTACATTGTCTGCGTTTGTGGATTCAAGCGTCAATGCAGATCGTCAGCACCCTTTGGCAAGACGGATAAACCAGTTAAGGACACTGGTCAAGACATTGTGGACGGCTGAAGGATCAACATTACAAACCGGTGCAACCCCATGGGCAACACCCGTATCCGAGTCAAAATATATCAACCACTGCGGCACAAAGCACTGTGTCGGCACCAGGATATGATTCGAATTTACTACCACCAATCTTTTACCAATGGATAACGACACAATGATACCAGCAATCCAGCCTACATTGATGAATACACAAGAACTACAACAACAAAAAGAATATGCGCACGATATTGAAATGAAGAACTTTATGGATTCATTCATGTCTGATGCAAAAACTACTGTTTCAGAAGGTTCAAACGGTGGTTGCAGTGCTTATAGTGATTTAACCAGCTTATTATCCTTCGATATTGAATCTGAAATTTGGATGTATTACTTTGAATCTAGTTCGGCTATCTGAAACGCAAATTAGTTACTATACAACTAGAAATGATAAATTTTATTAATATTAGATCTATTTGTAAAGCTGAACTAAATTACCACTCTCTGATTGAACCATCAGGACCTCTCCAAACAGGATTGATCCAGTTGAAATCAGCACTCTCGGCTGCTGCTTTACGAACAAGTGCTTCATCAATCTCGATTCCAAGACCAGGACCAGAAAGTGCCTCAACAAACCCACCAGATACTTTGAATGCTTCCTTGTTTACAACATACGACAATAAATCGTATTCAGATTCCAAATTATAATGCATTTTCCATGACATTTCACAAATCACAAAGTTTGGTGACGAAATTGCAACTTGCATACACGCGGCCAATGCAAGTGGTCCAAGCGGACAATGGGGAGCAAGCCCGACGTCATATGCCTCTGCCATGGTAGCAATTTTCTTGGTCTCGGAAATACCACCAGCATGACAGATATCAGGTTGGATGATATCAATACAATTTGCCTCAAAATATGGTCTAACCATCTGACGGGTATACAACCGTTCACCCAATGCGATAGGAATCGTAGTTTGGCTAGCCAGCTGAGCTAACTCACCAACTTGACCGGGAAGTAATGGTTCTTCAATAAACAATGGAGTGTATGGTTCAAGCATTCGAGCAAGTTGTCTAGCCATTGCCTTGTGAACACGACCATGAAAATCAAGGCCGACCTGCATTCCAATCGATCTAACATCCTTGACACGGTCGACAGCGCCCTGGAGATCTTCAGCCGAGCATAGCCAGCCAATTGAGTCAACAGCGTTCATCTTAACCGTGGTAAACCCCTGATCCTTACGATCCTGAGCTTGAGCAAGAACATCTGACGGTCGGTCTCCGCCAATCCAACCGTAGACTGCAACACGATCACGCACTTTACCGCCGAGCAATTGCCACACCGGAACACCTAGAGTCTTACCCTTAATATCCCACAATGCAATATCAAGACCAGAAATAGCCGACATTAAAACTTCACCTCCACGGTAAAATCGGTGACGGTAGGCAGATTGGTCTAAATTCGTTAGCGACAGCATCACACATTGTTGGGTTTAGGAGCTTACAGATATCCTCAATGTTAGCAGCTTCCCAGCCAATAAAGCGCCGACTAAAGTCTGCAATCGAGCCCTCGACAGCTTCACAATGTCCCTCGAGAGTTCCTTCACCCCATCCCACGATTCCACTCTCGGTCTCAACTCTGACGAACAACCAACGTGGAGGCACACGGAACGTCTCGATCGACTTGATCTTGTCAGACGATGCACCACTAAGTGGCAACCCTTTACGCTTGTCGGTCTCAAGTGGTTTTGGAGCCATTGTGATGATGATAATTGGTGATGGTTAGTTAATGGGATTGACCGGGCTTTTTATTGACTGGGATAGCGAGCCACCCCTCACGACGAGTAACGACCATCTCCACAATTCCCCGGGCTATCGATCACTAACGGCGCAATCAACATTCCCGGGTTACATTTGAGAGGGTTTATTTCGCGAAATCAATTCGCAGTGTGAATGCTATACGCTTGAATCAAGTTTAAATCGATCCCGTGGGATTGTCCCTCGCGTGGGGTTTTCATCCCGCTACGAGCCGCAGCCGTCTTTACCTGTCAGCCAAAAGCAATATGTTCGAGATAATTTTTTCCAGTCAACAATTAGCCACATTAAGGAATCAAATCTAGATTAAGCTATGCTGTATGCATTGTGTTTGGCCCCTGCAGTGGCTAGTCATCGGTCGTCCTGGTTTCCTCGGGGCGCTGGAACGTAATTAGCAGGTATCGTATTACATACCTGTTTTTCTGTCAACAATCAAGGGTCTGGGTCCTTGCCATTTTTCCAAAAACAGAAGTGCAACGCCCATAACCAGGTGTAACACGCCGTAGATAATATTATATAAGCTAATATTAGCGATTACTCAACAGATATAATGACAAGATGATAATCCGCTAAAAAGAGGAAACGATACAATGACGACCATAAAACGAAAGAACACAAAAGAAATATATCTGAGCGCTGCAAGCGAGCTCGGGTAAGGGCAATTTTTTAAGGTTTTTTTGAAGTTCTTGGTTACCCATGCCTCGGCGACGTCTCCCACGCGTTGAATAGGGCTCCGTCAGCGGCCGACGCGTGAAACTGCGACGCGTTTTATGCTGGCATAATACTTCATTCGATATGTACACGATACAAACGTAAATAACCGCCTCGTCATCCTCATTGTCAATTTACTGATCGAAGATGGCATCTAGATCGAAGTCGTCGTCGAAGAACCATTCAGAATACTCGCGAAAGAAATCTGACTGCAACCTTAAGATCATTCGAAGTGTTTCTGGTTTCATCCGAGAGCGTGTCCGATTAAACACCAATTGGGCCTTACTAACCGTTCGCTCAGTGTTGACTTCGGCTCCGGGGATCGTAAGATATGCTCCAGCTGCCAAATACTGTTGTGGCCACCAGTCTAACAGCGATTGAAGTTTGTATGCGCTATCCTCTAATACCGGAAGAGCAGCGTAGGTCTCCAATTCGTGATCAATTTCCTGCAATCCGTTAGACTGATCGTTCTCAAATTCGACCTTCAATCTGGATTTGATTGCAGTGAAAGCATTCTCGGCCTCACGACCATAAATTTGCCCCAGCATCTTACCTTTACGCCGTGGATCTAACTAATGTGCAATTGCACTCAGCAAGACATCTTTGGTTTTACCTAAATCTTCCAAAGACTTTGTTAATCCCTCACCGAATGCGTTCGCCACGAGTGAACTGACATCTGTAAACTCCTGTTATCTTGCCATGCTGGTGCTATATGACTATTGACCTCAAGATACAAAGGCAAAACGTGACAAAGAAAAAGATCTTCTGTGGAAGCAAAAAAGGTGGCTTTTTTAAGAAAGCGAAGGCCTCTATGTATGTCCACCAGCTGCTTCCAGTCTTCCTCCGACAATGCCAGATCTAGGCGGTGTTTTTGCATACACATGTGCAAAACTTGTCTGAGCTCAACTGCGTCGTTAATCATGTCGAATGTTGAGTTCCATCTAGTCTCAGCGTCCTTGAAATTTGGCGATAGCTTCCGGGACCGAGAATTAAGCAGAGATCTCGCCAAGACTGTTGTATGTGTTGATCGCCGCCGAGCTTGATAGCAAAAGCCCGTAGTCTCGCTATAGGCGACACTTTTTGACAGTATTCGCACCTTCTGTGTGGATTTTTGCAGGATCAGAAGCACTCATTTCATTGCTATCTTGGTAATTGCCTTTGTGCATTTTTTCCAAGACAGCTTGCGAAATCAAATTTAGCACGTGGGCAAAACACCGGGCGAAGCTTTTCCGTCCTTTGAATTCGTTTTTACGTTATTTGTCTGCAATAAATCAAAAACACCATCCGCAAGCGTCAAGTTATTAGCCGCATTATCGCCAGTGGTCGCAAACAGCTTGCTCTCCACACCATCACGCACGAGAACTTTAAAAACTAACTTTGCCATTGTCACACCTGTATGCGAACCGTGTATGTCGACAAAATCGGAAAGACGCCGACACGCTTGGCCCTCTTAGTCTATCCAATGCACATTTACGCCTAGAAAAGATGTTTGAGTAATACAAGCCATGCTCGAGTTCAATTGATATATGCTCGGCTCGCGCCAGCTCACTACTCAACGTGGCTTCAAAACGTGAATGGTACTTTTTTTATCAGTATCGTCCCCCTTCTTGCCGTCGGAATGTGTTGCACAAACTGTTTTCCAAATGCTGAGACCATCGAGAGATAAGCTGCACTTTCGAGCTCTCGAATTGATTTGTTACGAATCATAATCCATCTGAGAAGCTCTAGTTTTCGCGTGTCCAACTTGACCTGAGGTTTTGCTATACCGTGCTTTTGCTCAGATGCGCAGCCAAAGACGTGGTACTGGGCCTCCCATTTACTCCATAAACTATTTGACACTCCTCGCATTTGGAGTTGCTTGCCATATGAGTCCCATCCTTCACGTTATAGTAGGTGTAGTGAGTGAGACCCATGATGAATCTCGGCGTCTGAGCTTGCTCGGACTACTGGCCGCTTAGACGAGCGCTACATCATCCCTATCAGAACCAGAAAGAGTTGTTGTTGGCGTCATCACGATTAAGGTAAAACACTAACGTTAGAACATAATTATATGCAAGCATTCAGACATACAATTTGAGTAATAGAGTGTGTATAAGACGAGCAGCCTCAATGTAACAGGGAAGATAGTTGACTTGTTAAGTTAACGACTTTTCGATCAAATCAACTCAGCAAAAAAGTCAAGAAATCTCCAAGTATCCAAGTATCAAAAAATTCAAGAAGATCAATGAATATAATAACTGAAAGAGATCTCAGGCGAGAGGAGAGTGTGCAGTCTTTATATAGCTTTGGTCGCGTAGGGCCAATCAGCAGCATGAAGTTTCATCACCACAACAGTCAACCAGTAGTTAACATTCCAACTAACGGTAACTCAAACCCTACGCCAACATCCAATCATATGGTTATGCAGTTTAAAGGAATTTTCATAATTCCTGACGATCTTATTCCACCACGACGCGGCCCGCATCAACATTCAACACTCTTTCGCCAAAGTTGGATTACCGCAACATTCCAGTAGTTTTTAGCTGACATTCCATTGGCTGGCCTCACAGTCTGCGTTTTAAGTCTGTGCAAAGAAACCAAAAAAAAGTACCATTTTCAGTAGCCTTAGTAGTAACCTTAGTCTTTCAATCGGTAGAATCTGATTCTAATTGCAGAATTTCGCGATTTCCCAGACCTGAAAATTCATAAAAAATTGTAGGGATAATATTTTAGCAACACCAATTTCCCTATCTTAAAGTATCTATCACGTAGGCAAATTATGACCAAAGCATAATATGCTATAAATGGCTTTTTTTAACTGAAGATGAAGTTTGAATTGCTTCTACAAGGCTCTTTTATGTCGTCGTGTGAGCTTCAAAGATTCACTGTAAAGCGTCATATAGAAATAACGCGCGCAATAGGCAAAGATAACGCCATTACACCTGCCAATATAAAATATAATCACTAATCAGACACACCAAAAACTTTTACAAATTAGAAGAAGTACTTCATACGTCGCGTGATTGTATCGACTTCAACTAATAATAATAATAATAGGCTGCCAGCGCGAAATCTGATTTTCGGCTGATCTGCTATTAGCGCTGCACTTCGTATGTATGCAATTGCTGGCTCCGTCAGCCGCACTGTTCCAACGCGTCCGCGAGCCGCACCTTGTACCGAGAGGCGACTGCCGGGTAGGCTAGCAAAATTAGGTCTAGGGCCAGCTTACTTATGTAACGCCGTAGACAATATTATCTAAGCTAATCTTAGCGATTACTCAACAGATATAGTAATAATAAGTCCGCCAAGAAGAGGAAAGGATAACTATTATTTCTTATATTTATAGTCCGTATACAGCCGCAGCTATGACAGACTTAGGAAAGGATAACAATAACGAACATAAAACGAAAGAACACAAAAGAAATATCATCTCAAACAAAACCCTAGCCTAAAACCTAGCTTCTTTCCGCCACAATTTACCGTAGGGCTTCTTCACCCGCGAGAATTCAGACAGAAGTCCGAGTCCCAATTCGCAGTCCCGCGGCGGCACCGAATGACGGGACAGGCGACAGGCGAGAGTGGGGGGCAGTCGTCATTCGAGCGTGGGGGATTTATATTCAATTCCGGACGCTCCCAGGCCATATCTTTCACAAATCTTCATCCAATTCTTCCGGTGAAAAACGACAAAATAAAAACTAATAAGCAACAATGGGAAAAGTTCATCAATCAGTTATTGATGCGTTCTCGCTCGAGGGAAAAGTCGCAATCATTACCGGCGGTACCAGAGGTATTGGCCAGGCTATGGCAGTTGCGCTTGCTGAAGCCGGGGCTGATGTCGTTCTGATTCAGGTACGTGGCAACCGAGGAGGAATGTACTTGATTTAGACGGATGGCTAATATGATTGTAGAGAGATGAAACCAAGACAGAAACTAAGGACGCGATCGAGGCTCTCGGTTCGAAAGCATACATCGTCAAGGCTGATCTCGCCAACGCTGCAGAAGTATCCACAATCATCAAAACAATCACCGAAGACATGGGGCTACCAATTGATATTCTTGTGAACTGTGGCGGTATCCAACGTCGTCATCCAGCTGAAGTATTCCCAGACTCTGACTGGAACGAAGTTCTTCAAGTAAACTTGTCGACTTGCTTCACACTTGCTCGTGACGCCGGAAAGTGGATGCTTGACAACAAAGATTCTAAGCCCGAGGGATGGCGCGGTAAGATTATTAATATTGCGTCGCTTGTTTCGTTCCAGGGTGGTTTGACCATCCCTGCTTATGCTGCTGCTAAGCATGGTATTCTTGGTGTCACAAAGGCATTGTCCAACGACTGGGCCGGAAAGGGAATTAATGTCAACGCAATCGCGCCAGGATACATTGCTACCGAGATGAACACTGCTCTGATCAACAATCCAACCAGATCCCGTCAGATTATGGAACGTATCCCGGCTAATCGATGGGGTTCGCCAGATGATTTCAAGGGCGTAGTTACGTTCCTTGCTGGTAAGGGATCTGACTATGTTTCCGGTGAATGTATTGTTGTTGATGGTGGCTGGATGGCCCGATAAACACTTTAGAAGTCAAATCTATTTTTTTCATAAATACATCAACTATCCATATTTAATTGTAACTACACTCTCGCTAATACCTCATCCCACATTGAATCGCCTAGCCTTGATATACCCGAGCTTCGACTGGGTCCACTACTTGCATCAATAATAATATTATATGACCGGGACAAGTCTGTATGCTTACAAAAATCTTACAAAAACGAGTGCAACTGGGTCGATTGTGGGGGGGGGGTTGTTCCGCCGTTGCTCTCCCGCGCGACGGGGAGTGTCGGCAATACCGCCGCCCATATACGCGTCACTACAATAAAAGAAATTTTATTTGTGATGATTGCTTAGGTTTAACATTCAATTGATTAATTTGCATTTCAATCAACAGCAGTATAATCAAGTATATTGTGCTTTTCTTCTATAGTCAGTTCAATGATGCTTGGTGATGCAGGTGTCCCCCCACCACACAACTCTGAGCGCCCCAACGTCCCCGGAATGCATTGCGTTACGTTATCAACCATTACAAAAGAGATCTATATAATTCTACCATTTAATTATCACGTATCTAAATATTGATTGCAGTCTTAATTACCAAATTTCCTTTATCATCAACTGCCTTTCCAGCAATCTGGAACGCAGATTCAGCATTAGCCAATCCTGAGAATCTGTGAGTAACAAGTTTATCCAATACTGGAATCTTTCCTTCTCGCATCAGTGCAATAGCTGTTGGATACACATTAGCATATCTGAAGACACCCAACAAATCAACCTCTCGAAGTGCAGCAGCGCCTAAATGTAATGTCATAATCGGTCGACCCATACCAACGATCATAAGTTTCCCGCCAGGAGTGGTTGCATAAATTCCGGCTTGCATGCATGAATCAACACCAGTGCATTCAAACACAACATCAAATTCACCTATTGGGTCGGCATCGGCTGAGTCGTCGTATGGAATCGAGGTCAATGCGTCAGCAGTAGCTTTGGCACCAGCGAACTTCTCTTCGTCGTTAGCTGGACGAGGACCCATTGGCACAGTGTATTGGTGTGTAGCAAATCCATTATCAACTGCAAACTTGGTTCTGTTGGCAGCGATATCAGCAATCGCGATAGTAGTCGCACCGGCAATCTTGGCCATAATAGCACAGAACAACCCGACTGCACCAGCACCAAACACCAAAACAGACATTCCAGGCTCGAGCTTGGCTCTGCGAGAAGCATGAATAGCAACCGCCAATGGCTCAATTAATGCAGCTGATTCGTATGAAATCGACTTTGGCAGCTTGAAGCACAGCCTTGCCGGATGATTGACTGCCTCCTGGAGCATACCCTGCAAGTGAGGGAATGACTTGGCTGACGATCTGAACTGCATGCGAGGGCAAAGATTATATCGACCGGTCAAGCAAAACTTGCAGGTCAGGCAGCCAGTGCCGACTTCACAAGCAACTCTGTCGCCGACTTTGAGGTGCGTCACGCCCTCGCCGACGGCAGTTATGATACCAGACGACTCATGGCCGAGCGACAGTGGCTCCTTGACTGCAAAATCTCCGTTACGGAAGTGGTTGTAATAATGCAAGTCAGATCCACACAGAGTAACTGATTTGATTGCGACCTGAACTTCTCCGGTGCCAGGAGGAGCGATGGCTCTTGACTCCTACGCAATTAACAACCAATTCCGACTCGTAGAGTGCGCTACTTACCAAGGCCAGAGTCAGAGGAGCAGTTAGCACAGAAGCTTCTATAGTAGTGGTAGACATTGTTAGCTTTGAGGAAACAGGAAGTTGGTTGTTGCAATGGGAGCTGGACTACAAATAATAACTCGGTCGTCGTCCGAGCCTCCGAGGGACCTTCTCCAAACTAAACTATATAACTTAAACGGGATCCGCCCCCATTCTGATCTCCGCGGGGGACATTGATCAATGCATCCTGACCCGACTTGCTCGAAACATGAAGCGAACCGTTAGTTAGGTCAGGCCCGGCCTCCACCCTTTCCTTCCCCCCACGCTCACGGGATCAGTGCCTCATATAGACAGCCCTCAAGCCCTAGAACGCTTGGCAATTTCACGGAGTGACGGAAGTCGACGGCGTTCAACGACAAAGCACCGAGACTAACCACCTCGCTCGACAATGCAACAGAATGGCTAACTTGGCTCAGGTTAGATCTAAGACTTATGACTGTTTCGCTGGAAATTTCAAATCAGAATACATTCTCAGTTATGGAAAGAAGACTCAGCAAGAAAAGAAGCTAGCAGACTAAAATATCATCTCTGTTATTCAACGGTGTAACCGGAATTGATAGGGTGGAACAGCTGGTAGTGATGCCTCACATTCTTTAGCATGACTTTGAGACGCTGCCTGGCATCAGTGTCCTCAATAGCAAGAGGAAGATCACCGAAACCAATAATATTAGTTGTCCCACCAAGACCAAACAATTCTAACTTCTGGGCTGGCCTGAAGTTGACCACCATAGAGCGATCCGAGCAGACATGAACGCTTGCACCTGAATCAACAATTGTCTGAAATTGGTTGGTTGTCGTTACAAAAGCAGCATCTGATACAATAAGACCCGATTCTAATGCACCAAAAGCCTTTCTATCATGCTGATTTGTGAAATGTTTTGTTGACCCACATTTTTCGCAATGACCATATCTCTTTTTCTGACCAAAATTATTCTGCCTTGATCTATTTGCGCCTTCATTTTGTGTATTCACGTTGAACACAGTACCATACTTTGCTTTATGGGTTTACCTGATTCAAACACCATGTTAGGGGCTGATCTGACATAGTCAAACACTGAACTTGTGTTAGGTTTGACCTTATTTGTGAGAATTGTGAAGTCAATTGGAATGTATTTGATATCGCCACTATGTTTCAAGATCGATACCAGTTTTGACATCTGGATGAAAACAGATGAAGCTTTTGGAACTATTGCGAAAGACAAGAAGGCTCTTTGTAATTTTGGTCACTATGTTAATGGTCACCTCCGCTTATATGTGTCCAAGTCAGTAGTAGTCGTTGATTCAGCATATCTCGTCAACGATGAACGAAAGACTTGAGCAGATCTACTGATACTTCATAACTTATATGGTCATTACAATTTTCAAGGTCTTAAGAATTTAGTTGCAGCAGGCAAACTACCAAGTGTTGAAAAATCTTGATGAACAAATGGATAGATGTGAGGCTTGCGAGCTATCGAAGACTAAAAGAGTTGTTAGTGGAAGCAGATTGTAGGTCGAAGCAACAGCATCTCTACAGATTATTCATTCAGATATTTGGGGCCCTGCAAGAGTGGAAGGTGTTCAAGGAGAAAATTATTATCTCTCAATACTAGACAACCACTCAAGGTATCAAATGGTATATACAATGGAGAGGAAGTCAGAATGCGCGCCTTTATTGATAAACTTCATCAAGAAGATCAACTTATTACTGAGCAACAGAGGATGTCAGGTGATACGACTTTGTTAGATGGCGGAACAGAATACAAATCAAATGTGCTACAAGATTTCCTTTCCTCAAAGTCTATTACTCATGAAGTATTTCCGCCACACACCCCTGAACTCAACGGAATCATAGGAAGACTAAATTAAACTTTGCTGAATGGTGACAGATCTTTGCTTCTTAGATCAGGTCTACCAATGTCTTTCTGGCCTTATGCTGTCAAATTTATGAGTTTCCTCATCGACAAAGCAAAATCCAGTAGGTAGATTTTCAGATCAAAAATCAAAACATAAGCTTCACATTTTTGGTTCAGATTGCACAGTCTTAAATATGGAACCTGGCCGACACAAGTTACAGAGCAAAGCTTTGCGTGGGATTTTCATTGGGGCACTCCAGTACCTATCTTATCTATATGATTGATCCTGGAGAAATAAATCAGCACATCACGTCAAATTTTATGACAATTGTTTTTATTACAGCCACGAACTTTCAGGATCATAAATTTATGATGACGATGTTATGGAAGAAGATTATCTCATGGAAAAGCCAAGTGGAATGCCAACGTCAACACCTAATGTCGTACCTCCCTTTGCTGCTGAAGAGGAAGATAAGAATAAGGCACCCGCATCGCCAGTTCCAAACGCTACAGGCGGAACCAGAGGAAGACCAACAAGAAGAATTGCTGCGTCAACAACAATAACTACATCGACAACAAGAACAACAACTTCAAGAAGATCTGCTACGTCAATAACTACTCAAGAAGAAGTTTTCAGAGTATGAGGTGGATGAAGAGGAGAAAGAAATTAAGTATGTAAAGCGGAGAAAGTTAGAAGATAGTAGTGAAGTTGAAGAAGCTTTTATGGGTTGTATACGTTATGTTGAATGATATGAATAGTGAGCCAAAGAGCTATAGACAAGCATTGTCAAAGAA
>JAJLTW010000202.1:0-22548 GCA_030564125.1 Myxozyma lipomycoides
GTGCCTATGTGCACACCACACTGTGATTTGCTGAGCATCTCACGTCCGCGGACAATCCGCTGCGGGCCACTGCAGAGGAGGCTCGGTTTCTGAGCCCGACCGGACTAGGGTTGCGAAGTCTGTCATAGCCGCGGCTGCATACCTACTATAATGAAAGAACTAATAATCTGAAGCGACGAATACAACCGCCTCTCTCTTGTGTATGAATTGAATGGCTAGTCAACAACAGCACTAACTTTTATTTACAGCACTGATCCTTTATATACTCGACAGTGGACCTGTCAGCACATACTCACACAGCAGCTGCTTCACCGAATATCATCTACATCTCCCATCAATGTTAAACTTGTTTGAGAATTGCTGGATAGCATCAGATGAATATTCAGATTAAGCGAGTGAACATTCGACGCAAAATGCCTTGTTGAAAACGAAAGTAAAAATAAAAGAACAAATATAGCGGGTTGTACACTCTACGGTGGCGTCAGACGAAACTGAAAGCAATAGTACCTTGCCTTTCAAGCAGTTCAACGAGTAGATTACTGCTTTGGCGTTCGGCATATACTGAACTCGACTGAACACCATTCAACAATTCTCTGGTCAATTTAGCAATGGTGGGGAGGAAATAGATATTCTCGGTGAAACAGTTGCTGCGTTATTATTTTTATGGTGTGCCAACGAGTAATAAGGGCATGAATATGAGATCTTTACGTTTTTATATGCATAGATATCTGTAGCTCTGCAATGAATCGCCGAAGTTCCAGCGGCAATAGAACGAGCCAGTTGAGTGTATTAACTGAATTCTGTGTATTAATAAATAATCTAGATTAAACGACACCATTTGGGCATTTTACTGACGTGATTGGAATTTGGTGGTGGCCCGTGGGAATAGAATAAGCTACTTATGCTCACGATTGGCCCGATGTGATTATTGCCTAATTTTTGACATTAACGAATTGTAAAGCCTGAAAAAAAAAAGATTTAAATGGACTGTGCGACGAAGTCAACTCGCTTCAAAATAACGGGGGCGATCTACGAATCACGGTGCCATCATAGCATTTGATGCCTCCCGATTGCCAACTAGCCCAGAACTAAACCAAACTACCAAAGCAGTAATTCAGTACCGTCTTTTCATACAAATCATATGTCATGACGACTTGCTATATACAGGCCGCTACTATGCTCTGGCAGCTCCTTGCCTATCTTGGGCACTGCTGCAGCCTGAAAAGCTGGGTTGGCGGGCAAGGGTTTTTTTTGGCTTGAATGGCGGAGCGGGGCTCGCTGGCTCCAACTTACCGTTCAGCGGCAACTTCCCCACACTGCACAAGTGGGCATTAGTCCGACAGTCCGCGCCAGGCGTTCGCATTATACATATTAGGTCGCTATGTACGTCGAGATGTTGAGCCGAGAGTCTTGGACCGCTGCTCTGGTTTTTGTGATCCCCACTCCGTGGATTGCTATAGAAAAACTAGTTGGTTTTATTAATTTTTTGTTTTGTTCTTTGGCTCCACATCGTTTTCGTCGTAGGTAGGCAGCTGCCGAGTTCTGTTTCCGCCGGTCTAGGTTACTGATCATTGGAGCATTCGCGCGATAAGCCAATGTCAAAAATCAGGTTTGTGGTCGAATCGTCGAGTTTTGATCCGTCGGCATTAAAGTCAGGCGATGTTTTCCACAGGTCTCGAAGGGTTCAATCTGCATGTACTTACTGCAAACGAAGAAAGGTATAAGCGTGACTGCGAGTTCTTCATAAGAGCTGTGGAAATGGCTGCTAATAAAGATATAGATAAAGTGCTCGGGTGAGCAGCCCTGCCGAGCATGCTCTGCAAGGGGTAGCCCGTGCGAGTTTGAGGAAGTACCGGCAAAAAGGCAAAAGACTCATGATCACACAGTAGACTTGTCAGTTCAGCCAGACCAAAAAGAGAATCATGATATAAGAGTAGAACCAAAGTTTGTTGATGAGGTGTCACTAAGTATAAGCCAACTAGCCGAATCGCTGTTGCCGAGTAGTCCAGCGGCTTCTGTTACACAACAAGCTGCCACTGCTACTACAAACAGGCAAGTAGCAGCCATAGACTCCGAAAGCTCTTATGTTCCAATCAGGCAGCCCTACTTTAGGTGGCTTGGTCCGACTTCGGTTGCTCCTCCTATATCGGGCTCATTTAGACTTCTTTCAGTCAACATTATTACTCCAGAGAAGAAAACTACAAAGTTGCCGCAATTATCGGATGGTAGTAAAGTGGTTATTGGAAGGCACGAGGTTCAAAGTCAACAAAAAATTGTCTGTGACCGACAAGATTTTGGGATTGATTCGGTTGCTAGCACGCCTAGATATCTTCCGTTGAACGATGAAGGTGTCCCTCGGAGTTTTACTGCTGCGATGGAGGCGATTGCAATTCCGCGTCCATCCAAAGAAACCTTGAACGTGTTTTATGATCATATGAGTAGCTACTTGCCTTATATCGAACGGGAAACATTTTTTCAGAATTTAGCCGATGGAGTAGTGGATGAATGTCTTGAATACGCGATGGCTGCAATTGCAGAGCGAATTATAGCTTCAGTCAATGGTAGTGAATCAGAGCATATGGCTGATTTGTACGCTGAGCGAGCAAAGAAACTATTAATACCGCATCTGGCTATTCCATCAATTGAAACTGTATTTGCTTTGTTGCTTGTTGCGTACCATGAATTTGGTGCAGACAGAGATTCTGGATTATGGTCCTGGTCTGGTCTTGCCATTCGCATGTGTTTTGATTTGGGCCTTCACAAATCTACAGATAAAGTAATTGATGAAGAAACCGAGACAAGGAGGAGACGAATATTTTGGAATGTGGTCTGTATCGATAGATTTACATCTTATGGGACGGGTCGACCTCTCACTATCCCGACCGATTGCATCGAATATCAGGTAAAGAGAGCATGACAAGTGTGTTTTTATAAATTTCTAAACAATTAGGTCAATAGAATTACAACTGGAGAAAATATCAGGTCAACTGATGGAAGTGTATTGACTGATCCATATCCATATTTGTGTGAGCTGGTACTCATTCTTGGTGAAGTATCAGACGTAATTAATGGATACGCCTACAAAACTCAAAAAGTTGACGAAATCAGTATAGAAGAGTCTTCAAATTTTCAAGAGTCGCTGGTAAAGATTAGGAATATGCTTTCCGACTTTCATACGTCATTACCACCAGACCTTGTATTTGATGTGCATAATTTCCAATCATTTGCATCAACATCTCACTCACAATGTCTTTTACAATTGCATTTATGGCATCATGCATTGATTCTGGCAGTATATCACCCTACACTAGTTCATTCGCGAGTGACTCTAGATATTCCTGACTGGTTGTCAAACCCATATTCCGACTTGACCAGAACTTCAGCAATTAGCATTGCTGACATACTTGCATTTTCCGATTTGATTAAGCCAGATGCATTTCTATCCAATCCGTTTTTGTCGCGGCCTCTACTAGTAGCCGGTGTGGCATCGCTATCATTGCTGCGATCACTGACACTTGGGTCGCCGAGTCCAAATTTGTCAGTCCCTGGCTCAATTCTCACCCGTTCGTTTACAATTTGTCGAGATCATCTACGGAAATTGCAACGACGCTGGCGCGGATGCAATTGGCTCTGTTTTACACTTGATTCGCTTGCTAAATGTGAACCAGATGTTGACCTCAGCTCGATATCCGAGTCTGAAGTCAAGATTAGAGATATGGGTTTCATCAAGCGTGCGTATTCAGACGAAGCGACCCGGGCGTGGTTTGCTCACGAGGTTGAGAGCCAAAATGTGATTGGTGTAGTCATCTCCGGAACGACCGGTCAGACTGCGTTTTCTGATAGAAGCAATAACTTGTCGATCAGTGTCGGTGGGGACTCTGTACCTGACTTGCACGAATCTTCTGCACAGGCCGCTGCTGCCCACGCCAGCAAAATAGCTGTGGCGACAGCTACAACCAATGGTGCTAATGACGAAATTGCAGTCTCTCCATGTGAAAATTCTATCAATAGCGACGATGAAGACGCAATCGACAACAAGGGTGCTGCCACCGTTGTTAGAAGCGAAGTCGGCACGCCTGATTTTATGTCGCTGCTTTGGAACACCGAGGACCCTTTGAAAGACTATCTGATCAGCAATGGTCTTTAAAGCTTATTCGCCGACGGGAAAAAGGTATTTTGCTTATCAGTTTAGTCGCTAATCAAATGGATCTAATCAACATTATTTTTGGTGCAATCTCAAGCCACATCACCTCACATGGCAAGCGTAAGTGTAACAAGATTTGTGCCTCTGGTGCTGTCAGGAGCAGCCAGTGTACATCAGGAGCATTCTAAGTATTCCTTCAAACGGTCCAATTTTGTAAAACTATGCCAGTGGATTAACAGGTTATTAACTATTGTCTTAATGATCGTAGATGATGCACAATTGGTGACTGCGGAGTTTATCCCCCGGTGCAAGTTGTAACGGCAAGAATTAGAATGGAGGTTTAGAGTATTATATCATGTGTTCTTTGACTTGATGTTTGTTAGATTTTTCCGTTGTTAGTGAATTAATACAGTATATATTTATCTGTGCTGAATAATATCTAAGAATAGATTGACAGAACCCACATCTGTCTTCGGCGTTAGTTTAACACCAGGGCCGAGAGACGCAGTAACAAAGGCTAACCCCGCGAGCCCAGACACCGGGACAGGCGGGGTAGCAGCAGGAGACAATGCTCGCTCCCCCACCCCCAAGCGAGCAAGCGAGGCGACTGCTCCGGTCCGCCGGTGGGTAAGTTCTGTTTATAGGGCAGTTATTGCTCTCATTGGCCTGGTTTATGTTGGTTCAAGCATGTTAAACCATCAACCAATCTCGTAGCTTTGGTATTTTGGTTTGTCCGACTAGCGTTCTTATCACCCTGAACTACTTTCCATTAAACTATTTCGGTCTGAGTACGGTGGTATGCACATTTAAGGCACTGGCCAGCTGCTTGTCAAAAAAAACTTTGACCATGCTCCGGTTCATCGTCGACACAATTGATCCGGCGTCTGGATTGGGCAGTGGCGATTCGGGTCGAATTCGAAGAGCTCGTCGGGCTTGCGAACATTGCAAAGTGAAGAAGGTATGTTGTGAAGCTTGTTTGAAGCGTTTTAGATGTTGACCAGGCTGTAGACACGGTGCAGTGGAGAACAGCCTTGCTCTGCATGCGATGCGAAAAATGTAGCTTGCAACTACGACCTGTACGAGCCGCAATTCAAACGACAGCGAACAACCAAAAATAATGAACCGCAACATCATTCATCTTCTCGAAAGCTGAGTAATAGTCAATCCGATCAACAGAAGCCCAAAACAAAGCCATCAGCACCGAAAAGTAATACCAACAGCAACGCAGACAAGAAACCAGCATCACGAGAAATCTCACCAGCAAAGTCTACTGCGAGCAGCAGTCATGGACCAAAAGGGCCTTCAATCAGACAACCTTATTTTAGATGGCTTGGACCTACGTCGATTGCACCTCCAGTTAGCGGAGTATTTAGATTACTATCTGTTAACATTGAGACTGATTGGAGCGACCTTCGAAGCTTAGTCAAGACTGGTAGCGGAACAAGGAATATCGTGGTAGGGAAGCATGAGCTTGAAACACACGAGCCTAGTGACGATTGCCAGTCTTCTATTTGTAGTAGCGTTTTACCAACTAGATCTCCTTCCCCGGCTTTAGAAGAGTTAGAGTGGTCTGGATACAAACGTCGATATAAACTTGAGACGCCGACAAAGGAGACCATTGAACTATTATACGATATTCTAGGCGACCACGTTCCATTTTGGGATAAAGAGGATCTAGTTCACCGAAGCGAGGAAGGTACTCTGGATGAAAGTGTATTATATGCCATTGCAGCAATTGTCGAGAGATTTAAAGCTGCAAAAGCAGGTACAACCGATGAGCTTGCAGAAATGTACGGCGAGGAAGCTAAACATCTTTTGATTCCACAGTTTGCGATTCCGTCTACTGAAACAGTATTCACAGCTGTACTACTGGCATATCATGAATTTGGAGCTGACAGAGACTCTGGACTTTGGTTGTGGACTGGTGTGGCTATCAGGATGAGCTATGATCTAGGATTGCATAAAAATACGGGTGACATTCCCGGTGGAGAATTTTTCGCGTTACGTCGAAGAGCGTTTTGTTCAGTTCTGTGTCTTGATCGATTTATTTCATATGGAACTGGTAGATTAGTCACGATCCGAACCGATGAAATCGAGTACAACTTGAACGATGTTGGTGCAAATGAGTTCATATTAGTGGATGGGAAGCAAGTGTCAAATCCATTTCCATATCTTTGCAAGTTAATGCTGATTGCTGGAGATATCTCAGATGCATTAAACCAGCACACATCATCAAGTCAAGCTAGACTTGACGGATCGGCTTCGTTAGCAAATCAGCTGGTGCAATTCCAACAACGAATATCTGAATTACACTGCTCACTTCCAGCTGATTTAGTGTTTGACGTACAGAACTTTCAAATGTTTGCTAAAACGAGAAGTGTCCAGTGCTTTCTGCTGTTACATTTTTGGAACCACGCTTTGATCTTGGCAGTGTATCATCCAACGCTGGTTATTCCTCGTGCAGCCTTGAATTTACCCAATCTCAGTACCAGTGACTTTCAGGCAGACTTGACACGCACATCAGCAATCAGCATTGCCGATATGCTCGCGTTTTCTCGATTGATTGCACCAAATGCTGTACTGTCGAATTTGTTTTTAACCCAACCCATCTTGATGGCCGCCTCTGCATGTATCTCGCTGTTGCATTCGTTCGCATCAAGTGATCGGATGCAACGACTATCTGTGGCAGAAACTACATTACAACGGTCTGTGACTGCTTGTCGAGACGAGCTACTTCGATTACAGACATTGTGGAAGGGCGTAAGCTGGCTTACGACTACACTCGAATCGTTAATAAAAGCTGAGACCGATGTCGACTTGAGTAATCTTGCTGGTCCCAAGATTACATCCCATGATAAAGGGTTTATCAGACGAGCCTCTACAGCAGGAACTCGCGGTCACTCAAGCGATGGCGATATCGAGTCCTTGGCTACTCCTGGAGACGACGTATTTGCGGTAGTTATCGCAGGCATGACGGCTCAAGGAGGCAATATTGGTGCAGGTCAAGGTACACAATCATCTTTTACATTCCCATTTGAGGCTAATGAGACTAACAATTCAGCAGTGGAGGTTGATTATTTTACTGGTGATATTAGTTCGTTTTTTAGAAGTAATGATGATTTGCTACGCGACTTAGATTGCGGAGAAATTAATTTGGAAGATTTATTACGCGAATGATTAAAAAATTAATTGAATTGCATAACTATAATTAAATCGATTTAAAAAAGTCTTGACCGTAAAATCTTACGTCGACATTATCACACACTGTTAAACCAGAGGCTAAATCTCATATGCATCACCAGGGTAAAGTTCAACGCCGTTATCAGCCCACCTAGTGAACTTTTCAGAAACACTCAATTCGACGCACTTGACAGGCACGTTTGTAGTCAATGTAACTCTGGATTGACAATCACATTTGCTTTCTCTGATACCTGTATATAATGCAGTGGCTGAAGCCAATCTGGCATGCGAGCAATCAGGGTTCCATTACTGTCAATAAGCTTAGCTTGAATAGCAAGAATGTTGGCAATTGGCGTATCGGCAATAACTTCAGTCGATTGATTTGGTTTCAGCTCCAACAAGTTTACCATATTGTCACCGACTTGTTTACCAGCCTTGATATCAGACTGTCGTAACTCCATAGTAGCTGCAACGCAAGTGAGGATCATGTTGACTGCCCCAAACATCAAAGATATCAGTCAAATCAACAACCTTGTGAGAAAGCCCCGTCACGGACTCAGGTGGCTCGTTCACTTTATTTCAGGAGTAGTACGGTTTATTCCAGGAATTATAGGGTTAGATTCCCGTTTAACGGCATAATAAGCCAGTTTAGAAACGTTGAAGTAATCGATATGTGCCCATGACGTGACCGGCCAGCAGTCATTAATCTGCCATACCAAGTTTCCACCACAACATTCGCGATTGGGCCCTTGCCACTGGCAACGGCAGCTGCGGTAAGCAAATGCCAAACATTCTGCCTGCATAAACTGCGTAGCATATACCCAATTCTCGAGATCCATAGACGCAACCCGGATATTTTCCATGACGTATAAGACTAATCGGCGTATTACTTGACCAACCTTGTTGTGCTGATCAAGCGCTCTAGACAGTGGATACAGCTGAGACTTGCAGTGAGAAATTTTTAAATAGATTCGACACTAGCGAATTCAAGCATACTAAACTCAGATACAAATCGGCCCGTTAGCTTGTTGCAAAACTGGTAAGGTTCTTGACTTTCATGCCAGACGTTCCATTGATGAATATCATCAACATTCGGATCAGAAATTGCTTCACCATCCCAAGGTAACCCAGGGTGATAACAAGCAAAAGGACAAAGCTCGTCGACAATTTCTGGAATATTGTTTCGTATATAGTGCGAGCAGGGAAGTTGGTCTCGGTATAGTCGCCGGACTTATCGTCCTTATCCCATGTAAGATTTAGATCTTCTGCAATCTGATAGTCCTCATATTACCTACAGATTAAGAAAAACACTAAAACCTAATAAGAAAATCTTGTTTGTTGACGTACCCACATAGCTCACATCAGAGCAATAGTTACGTAGTCGCCTTACTTGATCGCGCGCTTCGCATTCGACACTCAGCAGAAATGAGTCATAGCCAGGATATACTGCACAAGCAAGCAAAAAATTCTGCCAAACAAGAATTCCTTGACGATTGCATTCTTCATAAAACGAATCAGGTTCGTAAATGCCACCGCCCCACACTCGGAGCATATTTTGGTTGCTGTCGACCGCGAGCTGGATCGCGTCTCGGTAGGTTTCAGGGGTAAGCAATGTTAAAAACGAGTGGTCCGGAATCCAGTTCGAGCCGACGCAAGAATAGACCGGCACAAGGAAAAATGATGTTCCGAAGGCATTTACTAGCTTGTGCTGCACTGGCTTGACATTTCTGATGCCAATGTGACGTATGATCGTCGCATTTGCTACTCGTATTTGGACTTTATAGATCAACTGCTTGCCGTGTGATCTGGGGAACCACAACTCTGGCTGCGGAATGACAAGTCGACAGCGCAAGTCGACAGTGCCAGTAGTTGACGAACCGTCTTTGCAAATCCCTTGCCTGACGGCGTCACCACATCAACAGTGCATTTCTGCTTAGTTGATGACTTCACATCAAAGTGAACTGTCATTGAAGTAGTATCGAGATTGTCGGTCACGGTAGCATTTTATAAATACATCAACGATGGTGGCAGTGTATGACTCCAGAGTAATAGGCTTCCATGGCCCACAGGTTAATAATGTAAGACCCGAGTCCCATCCGTAGTGATATTGCGCCTTACGACCGTGAGCGGAGAACTGTCACCGTTATACACTTTGCGGATCCCATGCTTGGTCTCCATCTCCCGACCATACTTCATGATGTTGGCAAAGACAATTTGCAATGTGTTGACACCAACTGCGAACTGTTTTTTTGCGTTCACTTGGTGCATACGAAGCATGTTATCCGAATGCAAAACCTGCTGTTCGTTCAAAAATTACGGTCGCGATGGCGTCAAGACCTTCAACCACTAGATCCGAATACAGTAAAGCGACATCTTCAGACGAATACTCAAGCTGCAGTTTATTCTCCCAATTGCGCTCGGCTAATCATTGCACACAAGAACCTCATTTCTATCAATAAATGAGTCTGGAATCACCCCAGCATCCATCAGATCAAGGAAGATCTCTGTCACCGGCTTGTCGTGCTTGCACTTTGCCCACTTCCCGCCGGTGTTCTGCTCCCGCCATTGCCAACCGGTTAAAGTCTTGCAAATCATTTTCGTTCTTAGATCCAGAGACTCTGAGTTGTATTTTTAAGGCGAACTCCCAAGAAAAATGAAGCTGACAATCTGTCTTTAAGCTCTCCGCATTTCTCAGCACAAAATTAAGAAGTGCTCTCGCATTGACCGACCATTGCATAATATTCCCAGGGTCGCTCAGCACACAACGCAACACAATGCCGACGATGATCTCATGCGCCGTTTTTCTGGCATAATATTTTAAATATCAATCCTGTAAATGCGGAGATGATTGAGGTAGGCTCGTTTAATTGATCAGCACTTCTACAACGATTCGTTGTCCGGGAGAAAGCGACAAATACTATTGCAAACGACCACATCATGGCAGAGATACGATCTTGCTCCCCACAATTCTCATCGTGAACCCTGCTAAAAAGCAAGTCAATTTAAAACATGTAGCTACTGCAGGTATCGGAAGAAGTACCCTCTTCCCAAGGCCTATTGACTCTACTACCTGCGCTAACATCTTGAAGCAGCATGCGTCCGAGTGGATTACGTCAAAGAAACGCAGCAGACAGGTTAAGATACAACAGATGTATAAAACATCATATAGGATATAGAAGACTGCCACAAAATAGGTAAACACTGTACAATTCAAAATCATAAGAAAAAAGATCATGTGGACGACTCTGCACCTTTCTCATCCGGGCAATGCTCAGAATCAGATACTTCAGGATCAGTTTCATATTGAGTTGAAATCGCACATTTATAATTTTGTGCCAGTTGCTCCCGAGCTGATCAAGTGGCTCTTTAAAGCCTTATAATCGTCACCTTGTATAATCCTGTTTGAGAAATCCAATCTTTTGTGAGACACTACTAGCCGGTGCTGGCTGGACAACGAAACGACGTGATGGTGATATTGTTTAGGATTTATTTCATGGAGGATTCATACCGTAGAATATTTGATTCGAATGATGTAATGCAAGTGCCTTTAGAAAACTTGTCTGAATTAGAATAAATTTGAATATAGATCTTTTATAAACGAGAGCCTTGCAAGTTCCAAGAAAGCTAAACCTACGCCTCTTGACTACTAAAACACGCGCGTCCGACGCGTCCGACCTACCTTCACTCCTTATCACTATCGCTCGCTATGGATCTCAAGTTATTTCAAACTAATCCTTTTGGCTTTTCCTTTCAGAAGCGTCCTAATTCTTGGGTTTTACTCTTTTATGAGAGATCGTGAAAAGATGTCTGCCAAATCATATTTACAAAATGCTGCGCTAGTTTTGAAGAACCAAACGAACATGGAATATGGCGCTAGGATTTTATATGGTCAGTCAAGGCATATGTCATAAAAAATAAATACTGGCATATAGAGGACTCGAAAGCTATGCTAAGTCGAACTACCGGAACCAATGTTATATCGACTGTAGAGGAGTTGATTGCCGGTCTTGTCGCTGCTCTGTCCTTCATATTGGTGGATCGGATTCCAAGGAATCGGGTCATGCATAACTAGAGATCTTTCAATCACGTTGGGCAGTTGTTTCATGCTGCAGCACTCTACGACTGCCAGTTTGGCAGAAGGGCCCGTGCTACAAGAATAAAAAAGTTATTACATAACTTTGAATTATGTGGTTATGGCGATCCCGAGGTTCCGCAGATGAAAGAGCTGCAAGCTACTACAGAAGCGAATGTAGAGCTACTGTTATCGTATGATTCGGATTAGTTAATTCACAATGCTCGTGATTGGCTTTTAGCAATCGCGAGGTTTACATGGATGACGCTCCTACTGGGATAGACAGGCCTCCACAGTCTATGAATATGCCGGCTTCGAACACATTATCTCCATGTGCATCATCAACAAAGACCTTTAGCCATCGGCTTTGGCGTGAATCTGCTCCAAAAATCTCGGCGCAGGTGACAATCACGATTTCACCTCTAAAGAGTTTGTCAGTTCGAAAAGTTTCGAGGAAAAAACAGTCATCAGAGTTCAATTTAGATGGTGAGCCAGCGTCAGAACCAGAATCAGAGTCGCAGCCAAAGTTAGAGTCAGAATCGGAGTCAGAGTCAAAGATAAAGTCGGAGCTAGAGCCGAATGATGACGAGCCGAATGAGATGCTAGCAAAGGATGCGTTTGGAAGTCTGTTTGCAGTTCATGGCAAATTAATTTGCTGATCCTTTTGAAGATTCAGATCATTATGCAAGGTATTTGGCACGTTTCAAGGCCATATGATCATCGAGAAGTCGAAAAGATGGAAGGATTAAGCAAAATATTCGCTGAAGCATTTAGACGTGCACGAAACGATGAAGGAGAAACTTCAAAAAAAAAAAGAAAAAAAGAAAACTTTAGTGTAGTATTCTATGATTATCAGCATTTCGAAATATTCCTTGTACGCTACTGATGTTGGCCGTCGTATTCCTACCATTGCCGGTCCACCCCTTGGCCATTATGCAATCGGTCGAACATTCCTTCCAATTATAACTCGTCCATGCAACAGACATGTTGTTACTCGTAGTGCTATGTGCCCGCAAGATTCTCCTAATCTCAGTAGCTCGTTGTAGTTCGTTTTCAGATCGCTCTATTTCATCCATAATTGCATTGGTATTATTATTATTATTATTATTATTATTGAGTTCATATCATTAGTTATTGGTTTATTATAATCTAGTCCATATGCAGCCGCGGCTATAATGACTTAACTTTTTATAATATCTTTTTGGGAGGCTTCTTAAACCATAATTGTATTATAATAGCAAATGTTGTACATCAATTAGTATTAACAGTTCTAGTCACAATATCCAATCTGACCGCAAAATGCAATTGCTCTGCAATTGCCTTTAATTGAACCGATCATTCGATATTAGTTGCTAAGGCCGCTAGTGCCCGCAATCAAAAGTAGCATCGGAACTGCCATTAACCCGTCGTAGTCTATTTTCAATTGACTGAATGGTTACATGCTCTCGAAATACGTTTCGTCTTCTATAGAAACCGATATACTCAAAAACATTTTGTCGTAACATCATTGTGATTTCAACATATCAAAGGTAGTAATCTAAATAAGAGTTAGAAATATATCAAACACATATAATTTGCACGTATTTGTGATCTCTCAGAATCATTAAATCAGTATAATTTGTAAGCTCATTGTTTATCTCACACAGTGTGAATAAAAAGTAATCGTCACTGAGATCAACCGACGACAAAAAAGAATACAAAGACAAACATACCTACTGGTATCAATGAAAAGTATCTTTGCAAAAAGTCATCTAAAAATTATTAGTCCGACAATCAAACATATACAAACGTAATCGATTGTCTGATGCAGGTCCGTCATTTTCAATTTTTGTACACCTGAAAAGTTTTTCAGCATAGCTCACAAGAGCCTAAGCCCGCACGTCGTTAAGACAGTGTATCTTCATTCCGCACCAAATCCAATCATGATTAAGAATTGAATACTAACCTCTATATATTAGCTAATTGTCGACTCAATAAAAGATTGCATCGCTCCGGTTCGGTGTGAAAAGCTCATACAAGGCTGAAACTTGAAATTGAGTTGTAGTTGTCCGCATACGTAAGTCGGTACAAAAATTATTTGGTATAAAACAGTACAACCATAGCATACCGATCGAATTGAAAAAAATTTTAGCTTATCGTTTGTTATTGAAGGCTTTTAGTGGATGATCTGGTAAGAAATATTTTTGAATTGGAGTGGAAAAATTTCGCCGAGATTTTAAAGCGCGAGATCTAGGGTTTCTTACAGGGCTCAAAACATAATGGGCATGTACAAAAGGTTGGCAACATGGCTTGATCTACCATCAGATTTGGAGGGATCTACAAACATAATTCAAAAGAAATAATGTCACTATCTGTCACAGAAGAGTCATATTTGGCAACATCGCTTGCGCTAACTCCCCCAGTTCGTCCAGATGGTCGTGCGGAACTGGAATTTCGGTCTGTGGATGTGGCACATGGGATTCTGCCACTTCCAAATGGATCTTCTCGAGTTCGATTAGCAGATGGAGGAGAATGTATAGTTGGTGTAAAAGCTGAAGTTGTGACTGTTAGATCCAAAGAAGAAGCCGATATTGAGGTGGACGTTGACATGTGAGTTGGAGAAGAAATCGACAGATGGTCTATGATGGTGTTAATGATGATATAGTATGGGACTGCAAAATAACAGTCCTATGAACATGCTTTTGACATCTTCAATGGAAGCTGCGATTAGAAATACACTACCAGCCGAGGTTTTACGTATACAAGGGAAATACGCCTACAAATTATACATTGATGGAGTGATACTTGACCATACGTCGCATCCATTAACATTATTTGCGACTGCAGTCTATCTTGCGCTTTTGGATGCACGACTACCCAAGCTAGAATCGAGTCAAGTAGACGAAGAGGTTGGGTTGCCACAATATTCAAGTGACTGGGAAGAATCAATTCCGCTACGGACGGTATGGACGCCGCCGTTGGTACAGCTCGTGATTGTGGTCGGCAAGAATGTATTTGTTGATGCTACTGCAGAGGAAGCTGCTGTGAGTAATGGCGGATTATTAGTGTCTACACATGCCGGACGGGTTATCGGTGTTAAGGTTGTCAAAACTTCCGAGACTAGACGACAAGTGGTTTCGGCATCGATGGTTCAAAAAGCAGTAGCTATCGCAAAGGAAGCTGGGATTGAACTAGAAAAAGGACTAAAGAAGGTCGTACGATAAATAGTTTTGTAAGATAGTTTCAAAATGTATATTAAAGTGTATGGAAATCATACTGTGTCAAATTCCGGCGACATGTACCTTATAAAGCTCACCGTCTAATCATATAACAAAGCAGCAAGAGAAATACAACATTAAGCTCGCTCTAGAGAGCACAGAGGTGGGTGAGAATGCAGAGCGTGTTCGCCTAAAGGGCGCCGACTGCTTTATCTCTAACACATAGCGGTAATGATTGACCTTTGGTAACCCCCCCCCCCCCCTTCTAACTTAGACACAGCGGTGGGAATTGATAATACAAGAAATCCATTGTATGTAAGAATTCCCTTCAAAATGAATGCCAAAAAAAGAGCGCCTTTTGAAAAAACGACGACACGAAACGGTTTATGGAAGCAGTACCTGCTTAGCTGGGCTTAAAATTTAAACCAATTTGAGTCGCGACGTGCTGTTGGGCAAGTGGTATAAGTCGGGGTCGCTAAGCTCCCGATAAAGTTGTGTTGTGCCTGAACACACAGAGATCAATTGCAACCATAATTGCATTATAAGCAAAATGAGTACTGTCAGCAAGCCAAAAAAAAAAAAAAGAAAAAAAACCAACTACGTCGCAGTCCTAGGATTCGCTTTCTGGCTGGTTTTAGTGTTTTTTTCGGTTGCAAGTTCCAAGTCCTTCTCCTTATGGTGGCGGTCGGCGACAGTTATAGAATTGGAGCTGGAGCTTAGGACCTTGGTGACAACGACATCAGGCTCTGGCTTGGTCGGGGTCTCGGCGGCAGTCGAGTCGGTGACGGATGAGTCCTTCGATAGTGATACTGTTCTTGAAAAATAGTTAGTACCAGATCACATTGCAAATATCGCCGTCGTCCGGTCAAGGCATACCAGTTTCACGTCCATTGCAAACGCCGAGAGAAAAAGCAAAGCGCTTGCCTTGGCACCCTTTGAAAGAACAGGTGGTAGATGATTTGTTGACGTAAAGTAGATAGACGAAATGAAGATATGCAATAGGGCATCAGAGGGGAATGGCCATATGTCTTTATACAGCGCCTGACCCAGAGTGCCGATGGCCCTCAAACGATAAAGGCTCTTCGAGTCCACGCACCTATGTACATAATGCTCGCGATGACGCGACGCGCCACGTCAACAATCCTCTCAGGGGTAGTCACGCTAAGCCTAAATGGGGTAAGTGGGTGGCTGGCACCGGTTAAGGCCACGGCTGCTGGCGATAAGATTACTCACTGCCCAGACGGTGCTCCAGAGGAGAGACTACTGTGACTAATAGCAGAGCAGGAACCACGAGTCTACAGCGTTCGCTAGTAATTTATGTACATACATACCTACCGCCTGGCAATGATATCATTATCTGCAGGTGGTCGCCACTTTGCTCACTGTTTTCTGGTGGTTGGTACTAAACTCGAAGGGACCGCGCCGATTACGTGGAACAAGTCAACATAGCCCGGATGGATGCGGTTATGTATGCTGCAGCAGCAAGACACATTGTTGGATTATTCGCTAGCGTGAAATGGTCATGGTTTGTGCTTATCGATATTGGAAGCTACGTATGTATATATTCAGTATGTGACTTAATACAATGATTTGCGTGGAATGGACGCAAGCCCCTGTCGGACATGCCGGGACTCGTCTACATGTAGAAGCCGTGCGCGGCCATTAGCTATGTATTAACTAACCACGCGTAATCGATGTAGGAAACGTAAGTGTTTTATGGTCGATATGTCAGTTTATAGTTATGATTGATAGACGGCAGTACCGATAGAGGGCTGTGCAGTATACACATCTTGTATCATTGGGTGCCAGATCGAGTTCGCTTAGATCCTTTGCTTGGCTGAGGGGCTACGACCATGATGGCTGTGCCAATTGACTAGAGAATTTCAAATACAATAAATCCAAGAAAAGAAAAAAGAATAAAGTTGTTACAAATTAAATAACCAAGCGAGCGACTATCATGATATATATGTAGCCGTTATTTTAAGCAACGTGTTCAACCTCAACCTTTTCGAAATTAATCATTGGCAACGTCTCATTGAACATTCCAAGCTCATGCCAGATCCGTTCTAAACGCTTGAGATCATCCTTGCCACTACCGGATTCATCTTTGAACAACTCGTCCATTTCTTCAAGTGTGCGACCTTTAGTCTCTGGCACAAAGAAATAAATGTATGCTGCACCAGCAACGCAAAACAGGCCGAAAAAGATGTAGGTACCATATCGCATCGTCGCCAGCATGTCTGAAGTAGACATACCCACGGCGAAGTTGTTAAGCCAGTTGGAAGACGCACCAATAGATACACCCTTGGCACGCACTCCGAGCGGAAATACTTCCGAGACGACGATCCAAGCGCATGGACCCCATGAGTATCCAAAATTGATAGCAAAGATCCACACAAATACAACTGCAACCCAGCCAGCAGCACTATGCGATGCCCAAGAATCCTCAAACGAACCAGATATACCAGCAACCACAAAGTGACAGATTGCCATACCGATGGCACCAGTGATGAGAGTAAACTTGCGACCAAGCGAGTCTACCCACAAGACTGCAGGAATAGTAGCAAGAAACATGACAATACCAACAACACCTGTGGCAAGCAGTGAAATCGTATTACCAGTCAATCCAAGGTCTTGAAAAATAAATGGCGCGTAGTACAAGATTGCGTTAACCCCGGTCCATTGCTGAAACAACATAGTCAAGACAGCAACCAATGTACGCTTGACCAGTGATCTGTTAGTGAAAAGTCGAGCATAAGAGTGATAGCCAAGCAAGAAATCCGACTTTAACGATCCATCTTGATATTCGGGGAACATGACACGAGAAGTTTCCATTTCAAAAATATGCTGAGCCTTGATCTCAAGGTATTCAAGAATAACCAGTTCGTGCTCGGGGTCAGTTCGACGAATCCGAGCCACCGTAGCCAAGCACTCTTCTTCTCTACCTTGGTTCATCAGCCAGCGAGGAGACTGAGGCATAAATTGCATACCAATACCTAAAACCATGGCAGGAATAATCTGAATACAAATAGGGATCAACCAAGCAGCATTGGACTGTCCTTCACCGGTGCCACCAATGTAGTTTGTACCATAGCCAATCCAATACGAGATCATGATACCAAAAGTGATCGACAACTGTTGCAAAGCCACAAGCGCGCCACGAATCTCTGCTGGTGCCAACTCCGCATTATATAAAGGAACCACCATCGACAAGGAACCGACTCCCATACCCGTGACGAATCGACCGCCGAGAATATAAGAAGGAGCCTTCGCGCACGCTTGAACAATAACGCCAATGACAAACACAACAGTAGCAATTAGGACACAAAGCTTGCGACCGAATTTATCAGCAAGATATCCGTTACTGAGAGCGCCAACCCAGGCACCAAGTTCGAGAATAGCAGTCAAAAGTCCGCGTGCAGTCGGATTGGAGATCGACTCCGGATGCACAGTCTTTGCGAACGAGCTCATGTTCAAGACCTGGCCAAACATTCCTTGATTGTAGCCGTACACCAGACCACCAAGAGACGCAAACACGGCCACAGCAAACACGGGACCATTGTCGATCAAACCCCGGATGCCCTGGGGCCCGGCAAGCCTGCTTCTGCGAGCAGATACAGTAGCGTTCTCAATTCCAGTCTCGACAGCAGGCGCCATGGTTAGATATGTGACTTGCTATTGATCCAATATGACATGGACCCCCCGGGATTTCAGCGTATATATATATATATATACATCTCCGTATCCACTCTTCCCGCGTATAACTTTCTTAATAAGCCCCGTGGGGCAGTGAATGACAGCACCGGGGTAGAAGCGACCAAACTGGTACTCGAATGCAACCGAGCAACAGAGTTCCCTTTGGCGCAAGTCATGATCGCGCCCTGTGGAGCACACGCCGACTTTAGCCGGCAACCGCTCCTTCAGTAACCGTCGTGTCAGATGAACTCAAGCCAAAAACCGCCATCGGATCATTTCCAAGACACACGCACCTTTGCTGATTGGTTGGCGGAAATCATCATCATCATCGTTCTGGTGCCGCCACCCAGTCACGAACTACAGCGCGCGCGCTGTAGTTTATCCACCAAAAATTGTTCCTTGTTGTGTACATTCTGTAATAACAAAATGACAAAGACCCGCTCTAACACAGTCCTGGCTACGTGAAGAAGGAAAAAGGGGAGAATACAATGCTAGGCCTCCGGCACCAGCGATGATGGCTCGCGCATCCCAATGGAACTGATGTTTTTACTCGTCGGACCGTTGACTCTGGTAAAATAACTCGTGCATTCCTTTCATCGACTCAAGTTGAGCCTACCCAATCACGGCGCATTCCGGTTGGACTCCGACCGGTACTTTATTTTATCCGGTACTTTAATGTCTTGCCCTCCCTCCCCCGCACTTGCTATTAGTAAATATGTACATACATGTGCCAGTTTGCCACCGCACTGGCGCATGGTGCTGCTGACCATGCATCCTGTATTTGAGTTTAGGTAAATTTGTATGTACTGTATTCGACAATGGATGCGGCCAGTCCCTGTTGATCGTGGGGCGGGCACGGTGTGGAGTGCGGAGGCACAGGCCGGAGAGTTTTTATCGCCATAAGATATAAACTACATATGTATGTATGTATGTAATATGCGCCATCTTCGAATTGCAGCAGTCTGCGCTTTTTCCCGGCTATACTCGGTTTGTCAGAATACATCTGAATCAACGGTAAAAGAGATTATCCGTAATATGGCGACTGACTCATCCGGACTCATCTGCATAACAGTCGCCGGGATGTGAAAGATGGTATATCGTAATCGGTAATAAACAAAATTTAGATTCGATAGAGTTTTACCTGAATTTTATGCGCAAGTAGAAGAGTGCTGTAAATATTATAACATGATGGTTTTGACATGCTGTGGATTTGGAGAAATTACAGGCACGAAGTTAAAATTGGTCTCGGGGCGAAGTCAAGCTATGTAACTACTGTAGACCGAAAGAATGTAAGAAGAATTGCGCTTGGGAAGCGTGCCTGTATGGCAGAAGTTTATTCTAGAGGTGTTCACGGTTTGATAGTCCGCCATATCCGCCAAACCGTCAAACCGTCACTTTTTTTGATGGCGGAATTCGCCAGTTTCTGGATTGGCGGATACGGTCGAGGCAGAACGACAGCAACCGCCTACATGTTGGTGACGTATACCGCTCGGATAGGTCGATGGCATATTTCGGCTTACGCGAAATCTCTTCAATAAATATAAATAAAAATCTGTTAAAAGAAATGGCTCCTCATGAAAGTACAGAGAATTGAACGAAACAAGATCTTAGGCTTGATTTAGGTAGTCTTTTTATTTCTCAGACAAGGCAGCAACACCAGGCAGCACCCATATTCAAGCAACTCGAGCGACGCACCTCCACCTGTCGAGGCGTGCGACAATTTGTCCTCAGCGCTGTACTTCTTGGCCACGGTAGCAGTATCACCACCACCAACAATGAAAGTAGCACCATTCTCAGCAGCCTTGACAACAGAGCTCAGCAACGCCTGAGTGGCCTCTGAGAAAGCGTCAAACTCGAACACACGGACCGTTCCATAAGATGGTCTTGGCCTCGGCAACAGTGTCGGCAAAGAGTTCGCGAGACTTTTCACCACAATCTAAGCCTTGGATGCCGTCAGGAAAGCCGGAATCGTCAGTGGCGTAGCCTACGGTTGCGTCCTTAAAGAACTTGTCGGCAGTGATGTAGTCAATTGGGAAGACAACCTTGATGTTGTTCTTCTTAGCCTTCTCGATAAACTCGCCAGCAATCTTAGCACCCTCCTCATCAAACAAAGAATCACCAATATTGACACCGTAAAAAGCCTTCTTAAAGGTAAAAGACATACCACCACCAATGATGAGCAAATCACCCTTGGAGATTATTGTCGATAAGCTGAATCTTGTCAGAGACCTTGGCACCACCAAGGATGGCCAAAATGGACTGTCAGGGTGCTCGAGAGCCTTGGCAAAGAAGTCCAACTCCTTTTTAACCAAGAAACCACTCGCACGCTGAGGTAAATCGAGAACAACCATGGAAGAATGAGCTCTGTGAGCAGTACCGAAAGCGTCGTTGATGTAAACGAAGGCAAGGGCAGTCAAACCCTTGCGGAACTTCTCAACGTCCTCTGGTGCGCATTTAACCTTCTTTCCATCAACTTTGGAAGAAGCCTCTTCCTCGGCGTGGAAACACAAGTTCTCAAGGAGAGTAATCTCAGCTCGTAGTAAGCAAGTTGATTCAAGTGCTAATAAGAGCTATACATGCCACCAGGGGCCTTGTTGACGGCCTCTTCGACCACAGTCATTCAAGAGAGTAACTGGCTTCTCCAAAAGCTTCGAGAGCTCACCAGCGACAGGCTTGAGAGAGTACTTGTCGTTGACGTGGCCATCAAGACGGCCAAGGTGGGAAGCGAGGATCACAACCTTGGGGCCTACAATTATTACCAAAATTCTACCCCAATTAATCACCAGCACAAGCAATCGCTAGAAAATTCAGTGGTAAAACCAAATATATAACCCATTTAATGCTGTGTACTGGCTGACGGATCATTCGAAGCTTGCGCTTGGCTAATGATGATATGACGACTTACCTGGCTCGACCGCGTACTTGATCGTGGGCAACGCAGCGACAATACGCTGGTTGTTGGTAATGGGCTTTCCATCCAAAGGAACGTTGAAGTCTATTATCCCGCGCAGTGGGCCAGGCAGCATGCCCACGGCTTAACCGTAGACAATAGATTGAAAGACCAACGCTGCGAACGGAATGCAAAGCGGTGTAATATTGCCATGTGCTCAATTCTGGGCAACGAAACACTTTCTATCAGCGAATATGGCATTGGCCTGCCATCATCCATCGGCCCAGTTCCGACAACAATGGAAGTTAGGGCCTGCTGATACGGTTGGCGGATATTCGCCAAAACTTCCTAATTAGTAAATAGTCACATATATAGGACGTAGGGTGGGGATATTAGTAATAGTGTGTATTGTACATTATGTAATAATCTAACGTCAATAGTTAACTAACTAGTTGGTTTAACTTAGTTTAGTTAGTTAGTGAACTAGATAAGTAGTAAACACTACAGTAAGCTACGAAACCATTTTTATAATTTGTAGTGGGTCTCATGTAATGATTTGACTTACCGTTGATATTTAACACTACAGTCAATTGTAACGCCTTTTGGGTCAACAGAGGATTCGGTTTCCTGTTTGTTTTCTTCATTGACGCGCTTTAGGTGTTATCACTACTTGGGATTAGGTTCAATGATAATCTATAGAAATGCATTTGTCTATCACACCTTGAGATCAGCTAACTAGTTGGCTCAGTATACCAAAATAAACTACTGGGAAGGCTGCGCTACATGACGCGTTACCGCAAGGAGAAAACGTCACTTTCGTTTAGCTATCGACCTTTAGGTCAGGATATCAATTCCGAAGTTAGATTATTCTTGATCATTAAACCTCAGCCCTTAATATCAATACTGCATACTATAAATTATTAAATATTCAGTGGCCGAAAAACCTAATAAGTAATGATAGTACTGTTCTCATCTGTTAGTTGTAATCAAATTTTGGCAACTGATCATTACTTTCTAGTTTCATTTTAGCCCTTTACAAACAAACTGTCAATTTCTACGTTTAATAGCAATATATCGCAGAAGCTTGCCTTTCGCATGATATAGTTGCTAACAGTGCATCTTCAAGAACTTATACTTTTTCTTGTATCTTAATATATTGAATAACTAATAGTTATTATTTAATTTATAGTCCGCATGCAGCCGCAGCTATGACAGATTTCAAAATAATTAATAATGGAAAGCAATTATTATTATTAATTATTATTTCTTTTATTTATAGTCCGTATGCAGCCGCGGCATCGACAGACTTCGCAACCTAGTCCGGTCGGGCTCAGAAACCGAGCCTCCTCTGCAGTGGCCCGCAGCGGAT
>JAJLTW010000203.1:0-21980 GCA_030564125.1 Myxozyma lipomycoides
ATTGCCTCCTTGCCACGCAAGAAAGCCTCAGGCCCAGACTCAATCCCAAATGAACTCATAGTGGCTGCGGCAGCAAACGAAGCCTTTTTCCAGCGCCTGCGACTACTCATGAAGTCTTGCATGCACCTTGGATATCATCCAGCTTCCTTTCGTGCCAGCTACACAGTGGTCATCCCTAAGCCTCAGAAACCCGATTACTCGGATCCAAAAGCCTACCGGCCGATCACTTTGCTTAAATTCGTTAAGTAAATTGCTTGAACGCATTATTACCACACGATTGCAACACCTAGCTCGAACCTTATTACCACCCACTCAGTTTGGCGGAAGGTCAGGCTACAGTGCGCCAGACGCTGTATCGACCCTTGTCCATGCCATAGAAACACACGCGGAGCCTACTTCTGTCTTGCTCATCGATATTCAAGGAGCGTTCGACCACGTCGACCATGCGATTCTTCTACAAACGTTGGCACACATGAACTTACTAGACCCTTCGCAGATGGGTACAAAGCTTTTTAACTGATCGTACCACGCAATTCACTGTTGACAGCCAGATAAGCGACATACGGACGATACACACTGGCATCCCGTCTTGTACGACTCCACTATACCAGACCATTGCAGACCAAAATGCCAGCATTTTCGGTTACATCGACGATATTACTATTGTGGTCCACGGTCCAGGGGAGGATAATGCACGACGCTTAAGTGACCTGCTGCGCACTAGTATGGAATGGCAGCGAGCCGTCACTCTATTGACCTTGGGCCTAAGCTTGGCTTCAAACACTTCAAAACACGGGCAACCCCAGCGCTCACACTTCCTGATGGATCGCACCGCGAGGCGACGCTTGACGTAAAGCTACTGGGAATTGCACTTGACACATACTTGAAATACAGAACACATCATTCAAACAAACTTGCGGCGTTTAAACGCATGGTTGATATGCTATCTCGACTGGGTGGTACTCTACATGGTCTAACTGGTGCTGCCTCTCGCACGCTATATCTCACTTGTGCGCGCCCGATAATTGAATATGGCCTACAGCTCTACCACCATCGACTCTTACAGAAAGACTTGCATGCCTTTCAAGTAACACAAAACGCGGCTCTTCGTCGGGCACTTGGTGCTTTTAGTACTACACCGATATTGACTCTTCGCGCAGAACTGGGGGTGCTACCCATTTCCCATCGTTTCACATTGATCACCTCGTTCCAAATACTTAGGCAAATACATCACACGCCAGACTCTAACCCGGTACGGTTTATCACGCGCGCACATCACGCGAATACTACGGTTACTGCTGTCATGACCACATTGCGACGCCTCACGGCCTCTCGCATTGACTTTGACCAACCTCCGCCTCTGTTTGCTGCATCATGGCTTCTCACTGAAGCTCCTCCTGAGTTTGTCGACCAGGTTTTGATGCCATTCGGCCACACGGTCGCCAGTGTATAAAGGCGCTCTGTCAACACGACTATGACACCGATACGGCTTGAAGTAGGTATCGGGATCTGAACCCGCAACTCAGAGTTTCTTCTAAGTTGTCACAGCTACCATTACGGCTTACATTACACCGGCCACGCGCTATCCTTAGCAGGGTAGTTCAGCTTAGAACTGGCCATGGCCGGTTTGGCATCTATTATCAACGTATGCATATTATCGCGGAGAATGCGGAATGTGCATGTGGGGCCCTTGATAAGGTCACCCACGCTTTGTTATTTTGTACACGCACACAAGAACGACGACACATACTAGGGGCTGACCTCACAGAAACCTTCTTGCTGGGTACTCGGGAATGATTAGCTAAGGTAGATGACTTTCTATCAGCTTAGTACATTTTGATTTTATTGGCATGGCATTGGGGAGTCTCCTTGGCAAGTTTTAGCTCTTATCAGCTTTCGGAAAATTCGGGCGGCTACTCGGGATGCTAGGTGACACTAGGAACATGGTGCTGAAAAGGCACTTCTATGAGATTTGTTTTATTTTCTGCTTTAATTTGTATCTTCATTTTTTTCTGACATGGTAATATGTGTTAATTCGTGAAATACTTGGATTTGACACTGGCTGATAGCCGTTTTCTATGTATTGATGGGATATGATATGTTCGTAATATATAGTTTCATTAGAGATTCAACAAACAATTTGTAGTTCAAAAAAGGTCTACACTTCATTTTTGATTCAATTGATACTTCAGACTGTAATCCAGCAATAATTTGCCTGGTATGGCCGTTGTTAGCTCTAACTACGCATCTTTGGTGGGTACTGGTGGTGATACCAAAGGTGGTGCGTCGCGATGACATTACTCTTCGCCTGAATTCCTACAAAACAAGTATGTGCTTATTTAATTAACCTCTATTTTTCGAAGCCATGCTCAATTCTTCAGGCTCTACAAGGTCAGTTATTGTGAAGGATATGACTACCACCATAAATGACACTCTCTTAGGTCAGGCTCCAGTCTTGCATCAATCATATCGTACACGGAGTCAAAAGCATACCTAGTCTGCCGTTGATATATTGCGCATATGATAGGTAAGAAATTTGAGGTTTAATGCCAAAGAATGACTTGCTTCACTACGAAAAGGAAGAAAAAGGCGCCGTTTCGAACTTGGCGTCAACTACTGTCTTGTTGCGCTATTTATTGGGATGCAGTATGTATTGCAAATTAGTCCTAAATTGATTGAATCTATTCTATTAGCAAAATCTACCATATGTAGCTTAACAATGAGACTCAATGCATCAAATATTCAAAAATTCAAAGACCACAAGGTATGCTCTTCAAGTAATTCAACTTTGCTCGGTGTGCTTCCATTGAGGCGTTTCAGCAGTAGAAAAAAAAACCTTCTATTGTCACCATTCTTAGTTGCGCAGTGACTAGATATTACTGTGAACATATCTAAGCAATATAGTTAAAGCATGGCTTCTGACTATCGCACTTACGTTTCTCAGACCGACAAAGCTGACATGGCACTGTATCCTGCCTCTTGCGATCTCGATGGCCTCTATCGAAACTACTTTATCAAAGCCTGTCTTCTTCATAGCTGTAGCTTATTTTTGAACATCCCTGTTATTACAGCACTAGATTTAGAGGCATGTACCTAAAGCCGGTGATATGAGATCGATGCCGATTATAAGCTCCGAAAGTTCCGCGGATTCCAAGTCATAGAGTTAGCCGCTTCTTCTGATTGATCTAAAGTCCAGTCTATAAAAATAGCAAACTTTCTCCTATACAGATAGTTCCAATTGACTAAACAGATTGGCAAGGGCGGTTAGTGCGCGTACCACCAGTGACATCAATCTGAAAGCGTGTAGTTAAAAAAATGGCAAAGAGAACCGGGCGTGTCGCAGATTGAAATATGAAATAAGAACAAATGCGAGCAATACCATGAGTTCTGTTTGCCTTGAGCCTCAAAGAAATATCGAAGGGTTCAATAAGTGGACGATTAACATGAGTGAACACGGGACTCAGGGACAGCGAGGGCCTATCTCTGCAATGGCAACGAGTAGGCAGATAAGGCGCAAATCAGTGATCACCTGAAACTCCATAAGATAACATTGGATAAGTTGCTACAACACCATTTTGGATAGACCACTATTACAAACTCATTCAGTCGTTCTCACGGCGCTCGCTGGCTCTCATTGCGCTGTTACAGCTCGCATCACACACACATACCAGGCTAGTACTTGAGACGGATTGAAGCATGATGCTGGCGACTTGCATTCAATACATACAGTAACTCTACTAGCATCTTCGCTTTTCTCTACCGTAATAAGCGAAATGTAAGCGATAGCACGTCTCCGAAGTCTTTCCGACTTCGCCCCCAATCTCTCTGTCTCACGCTTTCAAACTATCTTATCTTCGTATATTCTTGATGTTGCACTGCCCACTCTAGTTTTTTCCCACGTAATCCGCGCTAAGGTTATGCCCATTTTTGTTTTCAAACATCTGTGGGGGTCGGTCTACTCAATGGCTCGGCTGCTGACCGGTCATTTCATGAAGGATCATTTGTCTTTGTTCTTGGCAACTATATAGTTCTAATTACAATATCAACCGGCACACGTCGAAAGTCACTTATCCGATGTCCGTGCAGTGTGCATCAGTCAGCTGATCGTTGGCATTACCCCCCGCGTGGGGGACTCCAAAGGTACAGTAATGCACTAAACCAGTCAACAAGACCTTGAGCCCCCACCCCATGACCTGGGTGAGCGCGGGGGGCCGGTCACGCTGAAAACCATACAGCCATGACGTTGTCAAGCTAGACGTCGGTCACAGTCCATCACGGATGCATTCTATGTACACTAGTTATGTGGAACGTATAGGATCTATAAAAATAAGATCTGGTTCAAAATCTTGGTCGGTCGACCTGGTTCCAAAGGTGCTCATATATCCGCAAGTTGGCTAGATCCGGTGGAACGGATTAACATCTTTTCCGGGAGCCGACGCACAGAGATCGGCTTCACCTACTGTACCATCGCTCGTTTGTATGTTGTATGTACAATTATGAATGTATAGATGGAGCACTGTAGTAACTGAATAAGTGTAGTACAAAGTATACGCAGTGTAATACCAATAGTATAGACTTAGTTCTTGTCAATGGTTCTATCTAATACAGGCATTCACTCTACTGAAGTACACAGAAAGGGTTCAGGTATTCTCATACCCTACTTTCGTAATCAAGTAGTACCACTCTTCAAACACTCTATGACTAGATTGTTCCTATACCTCTTTCACTCAGGTATTGGTCTTGACTGGTACTAGTGTTGTAACACATTAGTTCACAGATGCTAGAGGAGTTTAAGCTGATTGATGTGCACAGCGAAGAACAGTTGTTTCCTAACTGTGTCAAGTTGCCCATCATGGAGCGAAAAGACTTCGCTAAAATCTTGGATCAAAACAAATAAGTAATTAGACACGTAGGAGCGTGACGGTCCTTTTCATCTCTTAGGGTTCTTTGGTGATCTTTGAGGGCCTTGTAACAGAATTTACAACAAAGCCCTTAAGCATGGCGCCGGATGAAATCCCGGGGGGGCTGTGGCTACATCACCTACATATTATCGGCGGAGACTTGGGGACCGAGGAGAGCTGCAGTACATAGGATCAGGAGATTTTTTATCGTTGTGCTCAAGATTGATAGTCATGTAGTATATTTATAGTATTCAATATATACATACTTAGAATAGATTGTATGTAATTATCTGCAGTATGTTGGTATACGTATGTATGTTGACGGCGTTACAAGATCCTCGCGTTGTGAACGCGCTGCCGGCGCCAAGCAAATTGAGGGAATGCTGCTGCGCCCCGTAACTGGTACATACATATTATATATGTATATAGTCTATTCTTAGTAACTATACCGAATAAACAAATTTAACAAAAGTTGACAGTACAGCATCATATTATAAACCATTACAAAAAAAGGGCAAAAAAAAAAGGAACCCAAAGAAGTAAATTCGACCAGAGCCCTAAGCCCAGTCCCAGCCCTCCTCCGGGCTTGCACTTTCCGAGGCAACTTGTTTACTAGTGACTAGAGCAATTTGCCTCAATAAGTCAGTCTGCAAGAGTCGCAGCTGTATTTGGATATACATACGTAGCTAAATATAACTAAAATACGCGATTTTGTACTGCAGCTAATTAAACAAGAAGTAATAATTATGTAGTTAAACGAGTTTGTCGCCAATGCCCCTGATCGCCGTAGGGTTAGGGCTAAACAAGCCTTTTTTTTTTTTCTTTTTCTTTTTTTTTTTGCTTTTCGCAGCCGATTCCAAATGGAAAAGGGGTTCCTTCCCCCTTTCTTCCCACACTCTCCAGATAAGTCTGCATTAAAGTGTCCGAGAGCCATTGACCCGTAAACTGTGTTTCAGGGGTAATGACGGTCTTCGGCTAATACCAGCAAGAAATTTACCACGAGGCGGACACCACTGGTTGCAGTGCTGCGGAATTGGCGATTTTTTTTTGGTTTGCACTACACTGTTATGGGTGGAGAAAAGGGCTGTGGTGCTTGCCTTGTTGTACTTTAATGTTTTTTGTTTGTCTGCTAGGTTCTCGAGACAATCAATAGTCATAGTCGTACTTTTACTGCGAGTTTAGCAATTATTAGCTGTCGGCATTGATTCAAAATCTTGCAGTCTTTATATTTTGATTTGCTCTTTCACATGATACCAATAGGCCACAAATTAAGTGTCAAGCGACGGCGGGTTGTAGTGATCTTGACGATAGCTGTGGTGGTCGCGCTTGCTATCGACATCTTTCTCGGCGGCACTACAAGTGATGTTGCGGTAACAGCATTGCAGCCAGTCATGTCTTCAGCGTACAGCTCTTTGTCATCATCAGTTTTATCGTCTGTGTCATCGTTTAATTCATACGCTGACTCGTTCACTGGCGACAACACAAAGACTAGCATCAGTGCAAAAGTTAATTCTGCAGTATTGGCACACGAAATGGCTTGCCTAGATCCTTACAAACTCAATGGCCACATCACAATTAGTTCAGACTACCATTTTACGTCGTGGATTCCGTTTTACGACGAATTTATCAATATGCCTGAGCCAATGAATGCCAAATATCCACCGGCAAAGCCAGATGCTACCATCGACTTGTCGAAAGATCACCTGGATAAGGAAGTTAGAGACACTATGCCGCACATGTGGATGCAAGATGTGATCGAGTACATTGCGCTTTTTAGAAAAAACTGCACGACAAATGACCAGCTGCAATTGCTCAATGCAGAGTCTAAGGAAACAGACACTAGCAAAATCACAGGGCCTGATGGAATCACCTACGAGGAACAAACCAGACTCGAAGAATATTCAAACCGAATAGATTTTCTCCGTGACAAACGGATTTTATTTGTTGCAGATTCTGTTGACCGTCACATGATCTTGTATTTTTGCGAGGAACTTGGACTCACAGGAACTGTCGCTGAACCGCGTCATACAACTGCCTACTGTCATGCGCCAATGCTTAACTTCACAATCTCCCACTGGCACCTTCCATCATTCTATACTTCAAGTCCCGAATGGTGGTGGCAGCCATCAATGAAGGTTATACCCTTCGAAGAACGGTTTGAGAGCGTGTACAGTGCTACCTTGGCCAATGTCACTGGACTTAACAACCGTCCTGATCTGGTGATGTTCCAAACAGGATTATGGGACCAAGTGACTTACGTCAAGCTTGTGGAAGCTAATAAGGGGCCTGCAGCTTTGGATACACCTAAGCGACTCATGACATGGGATGAATTGCGGTTTTATGGCGCACGCATGAAGCACTTTGTGGAGTTCCTTAGAGACATATGGGGCGCCGACTTGCCGATGATGTACCGATCATTGTCGCCGCAGAAGCAGTCAAAAGATCGTGACCTGATGCTATACGACATTGACAGAATTGCAAGATACTATTCTAAGCAGCTCGGGATCGAAGTATTTGAATGGGGTCGGATCGTCGAAGGGTTCTCGTTCGAACTTAAGGACTCAGTGCATTTTCAAAAAGGAGCAATGTCTTGGCTTTATCACAACATGCTGCTATCATACGTTTTTAGGCTATCCGGCGGTGTCGAGCATAAGGGTGCGATTTATCGATGGCCGACAGCGTTCAAGGCCCAAATGGCAGAGTTATCTGATGCTGTTAATGGGAGCAAGCAAGAATCGAATCCGTGGATTGAGTGCCACGAGAAGTTTCTAGATAATTTGATTCGGTAGGTTGGTGTATTATGGTTGGTTTAGTTACGGCTATTGTATTATATTCATATTTGGCTATCTGGATGTGCATTTTTGTTAAAATGTAGTTAGTTTCTAGCTATAAATTTCGAATAAAGGAATTTGGATTTTAGACTGTTCATCTAATAATAATATATACTTCTTAAAAACATAAAGCATCTAACCAGCTAGAACCGCGTATTAACGACGATAATGCAGCGGTATCACAGGTTAAACTATTCAGAAAAGGGAAGCCGAGAATCTGCAAATCCGGCATGGGCGTATCTCAAAAGATACGTTGCGCTACAGCACAGAGAGAAGTGAAGTGATGATGCTAGCGTCACTCGCATATGCAACGGCCCAATGATATAACTAGTCCCCGGTCACACACTACGTAAATTGTAAATTTGTAATTTGAAACCGACAATAGCATGTTTAAAAAAGGAATCTATTAAATGTTTTGTTATTTTTTAGTTTTTTTATATGTCCAAATCCTATTTGACTTTTAATAAAATAAAGCTAATTTTTCAAATCAAACAAAAGTAGGGTAAAAATAACTAATAAAGTTAAGATTTAGTCTAAAATTAGCTGTATTCTCATGTATTAGAATACTATTACCTATTTTAACCAGTTTATACTTAAAATATTATAAATAATTTTACTATATAAGTTTATAAGATGCTGAGTTTAAGAAGATCTGTCAGGAGCAGTGTGCAAGCAGACATTAACCAATCGATTACCATTATTAGTTTCATATTATCTCGGTCTTTCAAATCGCTGCTGCAACTGCTTTTGACGACACAAAGTCTAAGTGCAAAACGCAATAGCAGAACGTCAGTGTTAAGAAAAGATAAACACAAAATAATATCAATCGCCCCGACTACTCACAAATTTAGGATTTAAAATACTACTAAATATCTCATCACGTCTAGACAAATTATTCATATAAACTTTGCTCTTATATTCTTTTTACTAATGGGGATTAAAAAGAGGAATTATCACTTCTTAGAATTAGATTTATTTTCTTTGAATGAAATAATATTTAAAATAAAAATTTATTCTCCACCAACATGGCTGCTACCAACCTGGTCCAAGTCGCAGTGCCCAAAGTTCGACGAGGAATCTACGTTTTCATATCTATTACCGTACTAATTATTTTTTAATAAAAATTAACGATCCCGACGACTATCGGAGCTATTGCATTCTCTAAGCTTATATTAGCCATCTTGAGCCCAGCGAAAATATTATTTAACTGCTCTCGATAGTCCCGGATGATAATAAACGTCAAAACCTTTTGTCCGATAGCGTCGGTATAAATTGGACATCTAGCATCCAGTAAGCTAGGCCAACGTCTCCGGATGAACCTTCACCGTCGCTTCAATGCTGTTTACAAATTACAGGCCATACAAAGTGGATGGTTCATAGATTCGTTTCGTTCTTCCGGCTTCGAAATGAAAGCCACCTAGTTTTCCTTAATTGTCTTTTGCAAATATTGCAAAAAATAGCTTTCACTACATGTTGCAATGTTCCAGGTGCATGGCAATGCACGAACGGCATGACCAGAAATTCATACAAACCCATTTGACAAAACAATGCAGTTTTCTGGTAATCCATAATGGCCATCGGCATCTGCCAAAAGTCCGACTTCAGATCGAAAGTGATGCATTTTTTTTTAACTCAAGAGCCGTTGATTTTAACGGTCTCAATTCGACTATTTGGTAACATCAGTGCGCAACCTGACTTTTTTTTTTTTTACAAACGATGCACCCCTCAGACCATTCCAGGTCACAAACGAGTGAAATTTCAGACTTACATGACATCGCTGTGTCGCACGATTTCAACCTTAGCCGTTGCAGCGTAAAAATGTTCGGACGGGACATAATTGCGAGCAAGACATGATACAAAAGCTTAGCGACGAACTATACCTCGAGCAAGTGCAGAATTGCGACTGTGCCAAGTCATGATGCGTCGCTGCTCATCAAGAGTAGTATTGGATATTGAGAACCAACCATCTGGGGTATGGATTCGCTGTTGATTATGGCAGCACAGGGAACTGTCGGGAACTATTCGCATATGATCCATTAGCCGAGTATGACAAAATAAACCTCTTTAAAATCCGAGTTATTTCAAGAATACAGTTGTATATCATATATGTACCGAAATTGCCGTAGCAGTGGGTAGCACCATCTGCGATAAATTGGCACATTGCATTCAATCCAATGATCAGTACTTGCTACACATTTCTTTATCTCAAAACAAAATCCACAGAAAAATAACAGTCACAGTCTAACCAGTTATGTTTCTTTGGCAATTTATATAAGTAGTCTAAGGTCTTGTGCTGATAACCGGTTAGCCGTTTTCAAACCCTCTCCCCGGATCGGGGGCCCGGTAGATTTTTAGTGTTGATTCTCTGAGGAAAACACCCTGATCATACCTCTGCGCCGGCGCCGACGCAAACATTAGCCCTTAACGCCATCACCCCGTCAATCAGTTCTACAATTGGGACACACAAGGATAGCTTCCAATCTCAAGTGATGGCAAATCCAAGCGGTAATCCGTTTCCTGAAGGTATGGTAGTACCCGGTTCTTCTGAATCGCAAGCATGGCTCCACTATTTGCAACACGAGGCGGTGTAATCATCCCTCGGAGTCCGGAGCGACCGGTCATGCAATCGCAATTTGGTCGCTTAAAGTATTCCATTCTAATTTAGTTCTAGCGGTTGCTGCTCCTCTGCCGCCTCGATTGTCATTGACTTCGGACGAGCGCTCGTTGTATGGTCAGCTGTTCAAGTCTCTGGACCGCGAATCGCTCGGGATCGTTACTGGTGAGGTCGCTCGAACGTTGTTTGAACGATCAGGTTTGTCTCCACTGGTTTTGGGAAAGGTGTGAATCAAGGACTCAAATAAATTTGCTGTGCAGAGCTAATGGGAAGATTTGGCAAATTGCAGACGATCAGAACAATGGTTTCTTAAACCAAACTGGGTTTGCGATAGCTTTGCGATTGATCGGCTACGTTCAAAGTGGTCAAAGGCTTGCGCCAGAACTAGCTCAAAATCGTAAGACTAGCCCAATTCATTTTAATACTAGTTTTGCTTACTTGATATAGCCGGCCCGCTTCCCAAGTTTGATGATCAAGCTTCCGCACCACCATCAGCGCCAGTAGCAGGTTCAGCTGGAAAGGTCCCCGCGCTGAATCCCGCGGATAGAGCCCGATTTGTACAGCTGTTTGAAAACAGTTCAACTGTGAACGGAGTACTCCCAGGTATGTACTTTGATTCAAATTCAACTCCAACCAATACCATCATGGTGCTAAAACTTTATAGGTGATCAAGCGCGTGACATATTCTTGAGAGCGCGTCTCCCTAATGAAATTCTTGGTCAGATTTGGAACTTATCAGATATTCACAATCATGGCGCTCTTGATTTAACCGAGTTTATTATTGCCATGCACTTAATTCAATGTACAATCAACGGATCTATGCCTGTGCTCCCTACTTCAATCCCGCCTGCACTTCTTACTGCGGCAGCTGGTAATGTCAGACCTTCATCACGACAGGGCGCGAGCAATGCACCTCAAATTGCCCCTCCTACTGCTGGTGCACAACATGTTCCACTACCCCGTCAACGAGGCATATACACTGGTCGGGATTCACCTGCTGCAATCCCTCGACAAGCTACTGGTGGTTCAGTTGCTTCACACAGTTCTATGCAAAGGCCCGGATCCGTACTTCCAGTTAGCAATGCAGAGTGGATAATTACTCCTGCGATGAAAGAGCAGTTTGATAATATTTTTGCTACGGTTGATCGTGAAGGTCGTGGTACGATTGGCGGAGACATTGCGGTTCCATTTTTCATGACTTCCAAACTCCCTGATGATGTTCTTGCTCAGATCTGGGATTTGTCTGATATTAGAAATTCCGGAGAATTGTCGCGAGATGAGTTTGCTGTAGCTATGTACCTTGTTCAGCAGAAGGTCACCGGTAATGAACTACCTGTGTCTTTGCCTCCCAATCTTGTTCCTCCAGCTCTTAGGAAAGACAGCACGCCCAATCCTGTTTTCCTACCTGGTGGAACACCCGCTGCCACATTCGGTGCAGTTCTTCAACAACCACCGAGGTCATATTCTCCAGTTCACCAACAGCAACCCCAGCTACAACCACTACAACACCATTCGGCTATGGAAGACTTGTTTGATCTAGATGGTACTGGGTTTGACGACCAACCTCAGCAGCCTTCTGCTCCTGCCCAACCATCAAAGCCGAGCGTTTCATTTGCAGACAATCCTGTCTCTTCACCTACATTGACACCAATACCTGTGTCGTCAGCAAATGCTACTCCTGCTCCAGCCATGAAGTCTCCACCCCAGCAAGCGACAACGTTTGGTGCTACGCCTACTCCAAATCCGTTGTCACCTAGTATTACTGGCCGTCAACCATTCGTACCATCTTCTTCTTTTGGTCAATCAATTCAGAAAGAGCTGGCGCCGACACCGACACCACCTCCACAGGTGACTACGACATCGCCGCCTGTTCAGCATGTAACAGCGGCTTCACCAATATCTGGGCATTCATCTTCTCAGTGGTCAGCAGCTCCTTCTTTTTCGACGATCACTTCACCGGCTACTACTCAATCTACTGGTCCACCACCAACTGTGTCGTTTGGCATTTCCGCAACACCGACTGCTGTGTCATTTATGCCACCTCCAGCTATAGTGTCGTCTCCTCCACCCACAGCTGCTCCAGCTGCTCCAGCTGTTGCAGATGAAGCCAGCATTCAACGCTCGATTGCCAATGAGCGCAATGAATTTAGTAAACTTTCTACCGAGATCACGTCGTTAACTTCGCAATCGCAAGAACTAAAGGTAAAGCGGGAGAAGGCCGAGGCAGATTTGTCTCGTATGGTTGCTCTCAAGAACGACATTTCATCAAGACTGGCTACTCTACGGGGATCATACGACGCTGAAGTTGCGAAGGTTCAAGCTGTCGAGCAGCAATTGGCCGAATCAACTGCCGAGACCGACAAACTTAAACAGCAGTTGTCAATGCTTGAGACTACCGTGCATTCCGTACAAGTTCAGTACCAAGAAGTCATGTCCAACCTCGAGACTGACCAGAATGAGAATGCAACACTGACAGAAAAGATTCGTCTTGTGACCGAGCAGAATGAGCAGATGAAAGATGCAATTGACAAGGCACAGAAATTTGCTGCTGAACAGAAAGAATTGGTCGTTGTCAATAGACGACAACTTGCAGAAGTTCAGGCTGCTCAACAGAATGCACAAGCACAGCTATCAGCTGCGCAGGCGGAAGCTGATAGTGCAACCGCAGAGGTCTCATCAATCAAACAACAGATGCTATCATCTCGTGTACTGTCGCCGACTGGAACAGGTACTGGCGTCACAAATCCTTTCCACAATGTTTCTTCTCCTACTTCAGCACCGAGTAGCACTCTTGGTCCAGTGACTGCCGATACAATTCTTGGTACTGCCGCTGCTGTTAGAGGCTCATCTTTGTACGAACATATTCGATCACCTTCGAGTGATCTTCATCCGTCACATGGCTCTGAAGCCTCTTCTGTGCTACACACTGATACAATTGGATTTGACGATGAAGATGATGGCACCGATCAACTGGCCTCGTCACCTGCTACTACCACAACTGGATTTAACACTGGAGTTCCAGCTGCGATTGCGGCCGTTATGAGTACAGATGCTGAGTCGATATCGTCATCTGTGCAAAATAACGCTCCTGAGTCTGTGCGCGATGGATTATCAAGACCTGACACACCTGTGCGCACTCAGTCGCCATCTTCCTCCGCGTCAGCTGTTACTGCTTCTGAAGGCGATGATGACATCAAAGTTCTCGAGGATACGTCGGACCTCAAGACTCCAGGACTTAACAAGATGCCGGGTTCATTCTTTGAAGACTCTGATGTGAACCCGACTGAATCTGTGTCAGCATCTGTTGCTACTGTCAAAGACGAGGCAGCAACTGCAGTGTCTACCGAAACGGCGTCTGCGCCTGAAGATCCATTTCTGCTAAATGCTACTTCGAAGAACTACGCAGGCTCAGGGGCTCAGTTTAATGATATTTTCTCTTCTTTTGGATTACAAAAAGCGGCAACCACTACAGAGCTAGCACAGACTAAAGATACAGCTTTTGCTACTGACTACCCACCTATTGAGAATTTGGCTGTTTCCGAACCACCAACTTCTTTTGCTGCTGATGACGAGTCGTCTTCGGATGACGAGGGCCCTGAAGATATCACGCAGCCTCGCAACATTCCAGGCTACACCGCGCCATCTGAACCTGCTGCTACGGCGACTGCAAGCGCACCTGCATTGGAGCCTGAGGCTAGCGAACAGGTCTCGGCAAGTCCTGAGCCGTCTGCTCCATCTGTCGATATTTTTACGCAGATGGAATCCAGTTTTGCCGCGGCGCCACCTGCTGTTGAAGAGAAGTCCGTTTCACCTACAGTTACGTCAGCGCCGCCCATGGATGATTTCGACAGCATGTTTGCATCCTTCCAGCCACAGGCTCAATTAACTGGGTTTAGTCAGGCTTCATCGCCTCCATCTGATCCTTTCTTGTTTACTACCGCTACATCTACGCCGTCAGCACCCCCACTCGAAGCTGGGCCATCGGCTGGTCCGCCATTGCCACCCAAGGTTCCCTTGTCTAGCGATGACGTTCCTACATTTGGTACTGGTGCACCTACCAGCAATGGTAACGCTTTTGATGATTTTGATAGCGCCTTCAGCGGCTTGGAGGAAGCAAAGGTCGTTACGACCTCGTCTGTGCCGTTGATGCCACCAGCTTCAGAGGGATCATTCCAAATGTCTAGTAAATTTTCCGATGCAGATTTTGAAAATTTTGGAAACGAATTTGAAGTTTCTCGATGAGTAGTAGACGCGAATATGAGATGAAGAGTTAAAAAAAGCTATTTTCTGCTATTCTTGGTAGAACACTGGTGCTTTGTTTATAATTGTTTTTTTTTATTTTTTATGTTCCATGGTTTCATGTTTAATTATCAAGTTATTTTGTGTATTTTATCGTGTCGTCTACGTTTGTGATCTGTAAAGTTATAAAATCTACATATTTTTACATCATATATCTTCTAACCGAACAACACACTGTCACTAAGCGGGTCGAGGCCTTGACTAATCTTCTCCTGTTGTCTAAACGCCTTTTTCGCTTTCTTTTTATCAACCTGTTCCAGTTTCGACCGCCTAAGCAGAGCCTTATTCGTACGATACTGTGAACGTAATGCATTAGGAGACACGAACTCCTTATTTTCGTAGATCAGGGGACCAGAAAATGATCCTTCAATAACGGTAATCAATGTCATCACAAATCTAGGCCCAATTTCAACCAAAGACAAAGTGTGTTGTTTTTTCTTTGACGACGCTTTAGCTTTGCCCGGTTCATCTTCTTCAATTGCAGCCGAATCAGCAGCTGGCGCTGTGTCGATTGCTTCTGAAATTTGGTAGTTTCTGAACCAGACTTTGTTGTCGGCGATGGAAAATGCAATCACATGATCCACAAATGGCTTAGCTTTGCGTGCTGAGGGAGGAACTCCAAACATCTGCAACAATAATTCTTTAACCAAAGCGTAGTGTGGCGAGGCATCGAACGAGCTATCAAAGGAAACGATGGGTCGCGATCCGCGAAGGCAATTTCCCGTAAAGTTTAATTCAGACATTGTATGCAAGTTCTGAATATGAAATTTAACCGTAGGCCCATTGGGGGCCTTTGATAAGTACAAGTATAGATCCTGACGCTTGCGAGCCTCGAAATACATCACGTTGTTACAGTTGTACATATCTGCAAGCTCGTTAAGCTGATACAGCTGTGATTTGTTGTCAAACTTTGAGTCCTTTTTCGCATGTGGCAAAATCAATGACAAGTCGTTAATCAGATGTCGCTGACTTTTAAATTAGTATAATATTCCTTGAATATCTCTGGCAAAATAATTTACCGGTATGTAACACCCCGAGAAGACAACAGAAGCACTCGTTGTCTGTTTTTAGACTTCTCGCCATCTGACTTGTCTTCCTTTTTCGATTTTGTTCCAGATACTGCTTTATATAAAGATGCCATGATAATATACACCCAAAACACTAACAACAATGGTGCCTTGCTTCAAAGCCTTTTGGGATATCAATTTTTTTCTTCGTTGGGAGAAATTCCTTCAGACAAAAATTTAAGATGAACCTAACCCACTTACCCGGTTTATTTTCCAGGGGGCTTGTCTATTGCGAGAATGCAATTAAAAAACAGCACGAATGTATAATACAAAACTGAAAACTATAACAGCCGGCGATATTTATATCATATACTGGTGTGTTAAGAAGTATTGATTGCTTGCATTATGGCGTCGTCCGCTGACGTGGCAAAGCTGGATACGGCGTTTGCAGACGCGTTACGCTACATGAAAGACCACGCGGGAGAATCTTTAGAAAAGGTTCTTTCGATCTTTGATGAACGTACCAGGAGCGTGGGTTTACCGGTGTATCCGACAGAGATGGGAGCTGAAGATATTAGTACACATATTCCAGATGATAGGCCAAAAAAACCTGTTCGAGGGATTCTGGCTCGTCATCTAGAGCACTGGAATACCAAAGTTCGCACCGTCATTGATTCAAATACTAAGAAGCTACATCCGCAGGTGTCAATGGATAAGCGAAGTTCCCGCAGATTTGCACGTGAATTCCAGCAACAGGAAAAAATCAAGCAAAGGAAGCGTGAATTAAGAAGAAGGCGGCGGAAAGCACTTTCGAGCAGGGCTCGGCGCGAATCACAAGATGTTCCTAATGATGAGAACCGCCATAGTCAGACTAAGACTCTAGCTCCTACAGAGTCTAAGAATTCTTGGAATAGTAGAGAAATATATGGTTTATTTTATGATGATATGCTGGGTCTTGAAGACGAACCGAACCAGGTTCAACCCAAATCGTCGGGAGGACCTTCAGAGGCTGTCGTGATCAAACGTCCGAAACCCATGTCCGCATTAGAGCGGAAACGAAGGCGTCTTTACGAGATTGGCCCAGAAGCTCGCAAGTTTTCTATTTACTTACCTCTTCTTTATTTATGGAATTCATATATGTGCAAGTTACTCGGTTACAATGACCTGAATAATGCTCACAAAAATATGCTTCGCTCTAATGTGGACGCGCAAGCTGCAGCTGCTAAGGTTGCTGCAGCCGACTTCCATGGTGCGTGGGTAAACGTGATCAAGTCGAAGTGTGTATTGCGAGTCGGTATTAACGGTATCATAATCAGGGAGAATAAGTCTTCCTTTTTCATTTGCACTGCCAAAGACGAGATAAAGATCGTACCAAAAGAGCAAACTATTTTTCAAACATATGTCTTTCGACCCGAGATGGCGCCAGGCAAAATGGAATCTGCCTTGAAAGGTTTGGAGAGCAGAACCAGTGAGAGTTTGCGATCTATAATTGCTTCGTTTAAACTGAACGGCAACCAACTGCAATATAGGCCGGCTGAGCGCAGCGTGCGAAAGTTTAAACTGACAGGTAACGAGTATTTGTAGATCGGTCGTGTGTAGTGTACATATCGGAATACATTGAACTTGTCAAGCCATATCGCTATACAATTTAGTTATGATATAGTTAGATTTTTTCATCTTCCGCTTTGATTATAGTTAGTTATTATGTATTACAAACTTTAGCATAAAATCGACAGCTATATTCAACAAAAAAAGTTATATATTGAGATGAGTGAGTTTGTCAGAAACATAAACAGTGTGATATTTTGATTTAAATTTTTAAATAGCTATGTAATGGAGAACCTAATTCAAAGAAATGGCAAAGCGCTGAAGACAACAATGTATCCAGGTGCCACAAGTTGTATTGACAATCGTTAGAGGTTCTCTAGCGCTTGACAAAACGTTAGCTATTTAGATTTGCCTCACGTACGGCAAAATGATATATAATGGAATGTCTTGCTAGTTTAGATTTTATATTGCTTAGAAAATCAAACGATGGTCTTTTCCCGGTCACATCTGCATAATCGAGGAATGAGCGCTTAATTGAACGGGTTTAGCTGTCTTCCTCTTTTGTGTCCAAACGACCACAAAGCTCATGTGGTATATTCGTTTTTTTTTTTTTCAAAATCTGAAGAAGTTTATCCTTAATTTTTGGTTTAAATGTTAACCATACTCAAGTTTATCCTAATTTTTTGGTTTAAATGTTAATCATACTCAATTTGCTCTTATGCTTTTATCATTTTAGAGTCTTGGACCTTGGCGACATTCAGCAGTTTACCTCCTGAAATACTAGAATTATAGTTTTCTATTATTGTACCGGAATGTACATGCCAACTACGTGTGTAAAATCATCTACAGTTTTATTCATGAGCGTTACTTTCAGCCATGTTGCTTCATTATGGATAACGACGTGAATGCTACGGAACATTCGTTTCTTGTTGATGGGTTTTTCGAGTGTTAAATTACAGAAGTATGGCTGTATGATAAGGTAAAACTGGAAAAGCGATCTCGATGACAAATGTAATACGAGCGTTAACTGGAAAATTCTATGATTGTAAAAAATTGAGTCTATTATCACCCGATACGGTCAAATTTTCTTCTTGGCACAGAGAGACGGCTTTGACCATTGACTTCAATGCTGCACGTGAGATAGATAAACTTGTTAGTCGTCGGTGCTTTTATAGCTTGGGAACTTTAAATATATTTATTGTTCGGGAATTTAACAATGACAATAACATCAAAGTAAAGCACCTCCATGACGGAGTACAGCGCGTGAACAGTATCATACTTAATGTAAATTAAAAATGATACATTTTGGAACTATGTTTGACGACTTTAATGTATATTGGGTTGATAGACTAATTTTAGCTAACTGCACTGATTCGTTTTTCTTACCTTTTGGGAAACTCGAGTTGTTATCTATTAGGGGACTTGAATTGACATCGAATAGTTACCGAAGATATAGTGGCACTATTATTCTCGCAACGTATCGGAATCGTTGAAACGTTTAAGAGTTACAAACTTATCAAATGGTATGGCAAAAGTATTGCGGGAAGAGATCAAAAAATTATCGCTGAAAACCGTTAAACTTCTTCAAGATGAAAATTAAATGTACAATTCGCTCTGTACTCAAACATAGCGTTTGAATTTACTAAATCTGACCCGGCTCACTAACTATTTAAAAGAGAAAGCTAAAGCCATCGTAGTCCAACTGAATGAATCATTTGCTGCAGTCCTTTTTTGGTCGATCTAAACATGCCTAAATTTTGAGAGATGTGATCTCGGCGTATGTTTTTGCCGAATACGACTACTATCTAGAAGCATCGGTATTATTATTAACTTTTTATGGACATCGGCTCAAATGATACGGAAAGCCCGTTTCTTGATGATGAGCGTCTTGAGAAGATAAAGCTTATTTCTATACAATACTTCAGACACGACTATAAATTAGGCGCATTATGTGGAGCTTTTGAAGGGTATTTGACGTGGTAAGAACATTGAGAAAAATTTATACGATTGACACCGCAAACTATTGCACTTCCATATTGGCATAGCTTAACAAGTTTGACTGTTGGTTTTAATTCTATAGATACATTATTGAATCTCATTATTATTGGACAGCTCCAGAAATTGGAAGATTTAAATGTATATATTGTTTTTGAATTTCGCATGCAATATGCTATCGAATTAGAGTACCTCACTATATAGGGCTAATGCTATGCAAGCAGACAAAGCAATTTCCTTAAAAGAAATTGGATGTTTGAACTATTTCTTATGATTTTCACATATATTACGTTAATAAATTAGATGCACTGATGACATTATTTTCCTTCTTTTCTAAAGTGTGGAACGGTTGAGTGTTAAGAGAGTTTCATTTATACTACCCAATGTTTATGAAAACTATTTAATACCATGAGGAAAGGCTGTAAATTTCTCTTGGAAACGCAAAAATTTTGACTTTATGATAATAATTCAAATCAAAAACTAATCAATGAAAACGTGGTTGTATACCTAGCGAGACGATTTCACCGCTCACTTGACTAAAAACCATCAATTACAGCACCATAACATTATAGAAAAAAAATTAAATTTTTGGGAATTAAATTCTACAAATAAAGTAAACTATATTGGATGTAGGTAGGTGCAGTTTTCTTTGTAATAATAGATGCTACATCGCTGAACACCCCGCTTACGCTTCCGACGAATATCACCAAACTCACCCGCAGCTTGCTTTTGGCTTTTTATTAGCACGTTTTTGATTTATACAATAATAACTTTTCCTACCTAAATGCTGTCTCATTTCTGCATATAAGCTTACTTGGCGATCACACGGTTATTTTAGGGCATGGTTAGCCTCTTCACGTAGCTTGCTGTCAGACATCACAATGGTTACCTCGCATATTCGCGCATTACCACGATAGCCCCTTTTCAGTAGCCATATTGTATTTAATTTGATTTTTATATCTAGCTGATGCAGAAAAAGACCATTAATAAAGTTGTAATGCTCATAGTAAAGTCGACTGCGTCGAAATTGTGAAGTCCAGCATTCTGGATGCTGTACCTGGTTTTAATGTTGCAGACCACGCGTTTCACTAATTCCAATCTTTACCAAAATTGTTCAAGTAATGTACTAAACAATTCCAATTGCATCCGGGGCTGTAATGTGACTTCAAAGACTTCAAATCCCAACATAGACGCGTCGCGGATCTACTTCGAGGAAATTAGCATTATCTTCCATATCAACGAGCCGGAATAAAACTTCACACTCGTTTAGTTCCAAATTACACATAAAAGAAAAAACGTTTTCTGACTCCGTAAGTATCATAGTATTGAGACGGGAATTCATGTCAAGATGTCTGCCCTTAACTCGGTGACCGAGGGTTATTTTGGAGCCTCATAGATTTTGGCAGCTTTTTTTTAATTGAAAACGATTTCCATTTTTGCTGATAACAAAATGGTGCTTGAAGTGCGAAATGTGTGGAACGGCGGGAAATCGTCTGGCTCGGTATAAACCACGTTATAGAATATTTTTACGTAAGAAGATGGATGGAATGAGTTAATATTTATTCTATCGAGCTGTGAACAAATTTCAAATTGCTATGTAGTAAAATATAACGTAAGTCTAAGAAATTTTTTAATCCAGCGTGTTCAAAATAGAACAACGGTGTATCATAGTTGCTGAATGCAAATGAATCATCAGCACTTTCGACAGCCGTGATCTGGGCGTACTTTGTATTCATTTTGGTTGCGACTGATCCCGGATGAAACAATACAATCTTATATCTCCTACCACAGAGCTTATTGTTCAATTTCCATACTGACATGTTAAGTGCAATTTTGGAAGCAGTATACACTGGCGAGATTTTGGCTTCGGAAAATAAGTCCTTCCTTTTTTCGACGGCGTCAAACGTTCCAGCAACAGACGAAACAAACACGACTTTTTTGGTAAAATTCTTTTCAAGCAGTGAAATCAGCTTTAATGTTAAGAGAATCAGACCAAAAGTGTTTAAATTAAACACTTTCTTGTAATTATCCACATCGACATCGAGTGGGTCACTATTGACATTGGTAGTGTATACCAGCATTATTGCACAGCTCATCGATTCCGTCCGGCGCTTACTTGCCAATTTCCTTAGCAGCCTGTACAATAGACTCAGACTCAGCTTGCTCCATGGCGACAGACTTTACATTTTCAAGCTTAGCGATAGACAAGCCCTCGGCCTTGGCCAAGGTACGAGCCGTAGCAATCACAGTCGCGCCTGAACCGGCGAGCTTCTCGACCAACATGAGACCATTTCCGGAGGTAGTACCAGTAACGAAAATAGTTTTTGACATCTTGCAATAGACGAATGCGGCGCGGTATAATGTGGTAATGGATTCTTGATTTCCGCTGTGGTATTTATAATCGCAATGGGTAAAGTTAACGTGGTTGTAACCGGGCGGGTAGTCCCACCGAGCGGGCAGCTTTCACTACAGACTTACAGACTCGACATATATCATCAATTACCGGACCACAACATTATAATAAGAATACTTTTTTTTAAATAACAGATTTACAACTTAAGCGCACTAACTTGACACGTGCGGGCAGTGTGACCTGTACTACCGCATATGCTACATCGCGGAGCACTCCGCTGACTTTGTCGACGAGTATCACTAACTTCACCCAAATATTGCTCTGGCTCTTCATCAACGTCATTATGTTCCGCTAACGCTTGTGCCTCCCCTACTGTAATGCTCCCTCCTCTTTGTACAGAAGTTCTTTTGGCTGCCCGACCCTTGGTTAATG
>JAJLTW010000204.1:0-21885 GCA_030564125.1 Myxozyma lipomycoides
CAACGACCAACATCCGATAAGCACCCGTAGCGCGACGGGCAGTATGAGTATCGAAATGCTTTATCCATTCTAGGCCCGTCTCGTTGTTAGTCCAACCATTTGCAGATGTTTTAATGACCCAGTCATGCGGAAGATCGCATTCAGTGAACCAAGTCCCAATGTGATAGACGCCCTTAAAAACGATAAATGGCGAGACACACCAACCATCTGCACCGACTCCCTGTATTACTGTAACCCATTCGCGATTACCTGGATGTACTGATTTTGCCTTTGCTTGCCTATCAAAGCGTGAAACAACCATTGATGAGGCGATCACGCCCATTCGAAAGCCAGAGTTATACAGGTCCGCGACTTGAATCCCGTACTTGGACCTCATGCTTGCTACAAGCAAAAACCACGCGTTTATTTCATCCAGATCTTTGCAGAGGGCTCTCTGGTAGTCGTAAGCACAATTAAACGCGTCTTGAGCTCTGGTTGTCTCTTGACAAACTTGGAGGCCCACCGGCCTCCGACGCGTGTCGCGTCGCGTTCCGCTAATTGGACATTGGCCGTATCTTCCACATCAACGAGTCGGGGTGGAAATCATCGCGCATCCAGGTCCAGGATGTATTTAAGAAGAAAATTCTTCTCTAGGTCCGTCAGCTTCCTGCAATTCGGATAGCAATCTTGTCGAGAGGGTATACGCTTAACTCGGTGACCGAGGGTTATTTTTAAAGCCTCATAGATTCTGGCAGCTTTTGAAATGCTTAATTTTTTATCTCATTTGATAGCTTAAAAAGCCAATAATAGACGGCTTTCAATTGACAATGATTCCATTTTCGTTGGCAGAGTAATGATGCTTTAAGTAGGGGAGGTGTAGATTATAGTGAAAGCTGCCCGCTCGGTATACATCCACGTTATCTGTTAAGTAATCGTTAAAACTAGCTTATATAATATTGTCTACGGCGTTACACAGAAGCATGACTATATAAAGGATAGAGCGAGCCTTTAATAATGTAATATATCTTAGAAGGCTTGGCACCAACAATAAGTGGGGATTAAGCCTAAGCAATAGGAACCCCATCGAGGGCTTCGCCTCTGACGCGACAAAATCCCGGCTTCATATTTTTTTCCGTTATTTCCGGACACTAGTCCCAGCTTGGCACAGCTATCTGATGCTGGGTCTGTTAACTCCGGCCAATCAGCGCAGTGCTCTCTTGATCTGACAGCCAATCACAGATGCCACAATTGTAAGCGGAGATGTTTGTCTCGCTTCGGTCACGTGCGCGCGGCTGGTTTGTTAGGCGGCTCCTTTTTTTTGTGTGTGTGGTCGATGACCGCGATGTATGTTACATATGCATGCACATACATACATACGTAGCGAGTTCTTCGACGGCCGCCGCCGCTGTCGTCGCCATTAGTTGTGTCATCAGATAAAGGCTCTCTACTGCTTCGTTTGCTGGCCATTATTATTGATTGATTGATTGATTGCTATTGAAACACTTTGTTTAGCTGCTGCGTGAAGGCGTTGTACATCAGAGCGGGCGATCCATCATCCCCAGCCAGCAACCAGAGTCGGAGGAATGACTGCTGCTACCCTCGGCCTACCTCATCTTCCACTGGACAACGTGCGCCTGTCTGCCGGTTCTGGTCGCAACAGCAAACTGTCGTCGTCGTCGTCGCTGCTCTCTACTGCGACGACCACCTACTCGTCGCTCCCGCCGATTCGCTCTTGGAACGAGTCGTCCGACTCTGAGGATTCATCTGTCGCGGACGCTGCTGAGACGAGGTCGACGACAGTCATCACCACCACCACTACCACGATGCATCATGTGTCTCCAGGCTCACGGCCGGGCCAATTGCCACAGCAACAAAATCTTGATGCGCAGCGGGTGCCGTCGTTACAGCAGTTTGCATACCAACTAAAAGGACAAGGATCGTCCGATGCACCTGCCGGCCAGGTCTGCTCCAACTGCGGCACTACACATACGCCTCTCTGGAGACGGGCACCCGACGGAACTACAATTTGCAACGCATGCGGTCTGTACTTGAAGGCCAGAAACACAGCGAGACCGGTCCATCTGAAGCGGCCACCACAGACAACTGCGACTACGTTCACTTCTGAAGGCGCTGCTGTTGCGGCCGCTCTTCTAGAGCATCCAGGGTCTTGCCCCGGCGACGGGCACTGCAACGGCACCGGTGGCTCCAAGGCATGCTCAGGCTGTCCGGCATACAATAATCGAGTATCGAAAGCGGCGTCATCGATGCAGTCTACTCGAAGGGGGCATCCGCCGCTGTCACCGAGACTATCACCATCAGCATCGACGATCAGTGGAACTCAATCAACTGCTGCTGTAGCAGTAGTAGGTACCCCGGCCTATGATCCGTCGATTGTCGTTGCGTGTCAGAACTGTGGCACTACAATCACGCCATTATGGCGCCGTGACGAAGCTGGTCATACAATTTGCAATGCTTGTGGTAAGTGCAATATGAAATTTTCCCCAGTCTAACATATTCATTGGCAGGAATGCTTGCTTGGGAATAATACACTACTACTTAAACACGTACGTGTGTGTGGGCGTTCTCCGGGTAACTTATCTGCGATGGTTGCTCCCGACCGATAGTTCTGGGCCCAAAAATTAAGCTAACAAAATGGGGGTCTAGGCCTTTACTACAAGCTTCACGGGGTTCATCGACCAGTTGCAATGAAGAAGTCTGTGATTAAGCGTCGAAAACGAGTCGCCCCTCCGGTGACAGCTACGGCTCTGCCTCCACTTCAACTACGGTCACAAATCTCTTTCGCTCCTTCAATCGACTTCACCGGTGCGTTTAGAAGCAGTAGCCCTCCAAGTGTGCGTCCAGAGATGCCTGCTCAGAAGTCGCTGCAGTCCACTGATGATAATCGACGATCGGCGACGAGCCATAACCAGACAAGTAAACAGTCTCAACAGGACGAATCTGCGCGACTCCCGCCATTACAGTACATGCTTCGACAGAGTGATCCATCCCTAAACGGTGGACGAAAGGATTCAAGTGGTGAGCATGAAGCTCGCGTTAATAGTATTTCTTCGATTTTAAATCCTGCTCAACAAACCAAAAATCCATCGGTATCAGACATGTCGTACACGGAAGTTGAGAAAGTTAAATTGGATATTCCAGAAGAAATCAAGGGCGATTTGGTGCGAACAAAAGAACATTTATCGTTAAAGCGTCGAAGAGTTCGAGAAGAACTTGAAGAATTTCGGCGAAATGTCAAACAGCATGAAATGCTTCTGAAGTTATATGATCAACATTTGATAGATATAGATTCAGAAGCTGATCATAATGCGTAAAGATATAATTATTGGAGTTACTCGGAGTAAATTTTTTTGCATTGGAATATTGTACAGCATCTTATTGCATTTTTTGTATAGAGGTTCATGTCTTAAGATAGTCGAATGACTTATTGTATATATGTATCAATATTTATAACTGAGCTTTTGATAACTTTTCCCGAAAATAACTTTATTTGTATAACCCAATTAAACTATCTAGCAAAGCGTAAAATAAACAAGAACACGCTAACTAGCTTTCCCAGCACGTCGTGGCAGATATTACGCAAAAGATATTTACAAAAAGCATCGTTTACCGCCGCAAAATACTAGACATCATAATAACTGCATTCATCTTAAGGTCATCATTTACTTGCTCAACTCTCGACTATCCTCGGATAATCTGGCCAAAGCAATGTCAGAATCGATATCAGAAAAGAATATGCTTTTCATCAACTCCACTTTTTCTTGCAAAGCTTCTTTACCACCTTCTACCTTTTCAATCTTTGCCTTATTAAGAAGGTTTGCTTTATCTATTTTTTTGCCTGTAACTTCGGAACGAGCGATGGCCTTAGCAGTCATATAGAACCGGAAGTCTTTAGGACCATCTAATAACTCCAGCACCGCCATTGGTGCTGCATCGTACGACCGTGGTTCCAAATGAAGCAAACGGGTATAACCTCCATCTCGATTTATATATCTAGATGCGAGATCGTCGTAAAGCCGCTTCATGGTAACTTCTGGCTTGAAGACGTACCCGTATATGATCGACCGTCCGGAATTATCTCCATTTTTAGCGTGCGTAATGAGTTTTTCAACTAAAGGTTGTGCTTCTTTAGCACGAGCATATGTCGTCGTGATTGACTCATGTTCAATGACCGACGATACCAGATTGCGCAGAAGTGCTCGCCGATGAGCGCTCGACCTTCAAGTCTGTCAGCACTGAGTGCCAAATAAAAAAAAAAAAGAAATTTCATATACAAACCGTCCTAGAGTGCGATGCGCCTGACCTTGAGATGGCATTGCAAGAGGTTTTAAGATAATAGGTTGGTTGTCAAACGTGAATGCTGTTGCTGCTACGTATTAATTGACCGGGTCTGTCAAAAATCGCGAAGTTCTCAAGTCTATATGTGACATGCAAGGGTGTGGTGCCTGCCAATCGAATCTGGCCCGGGGTGTGGCGGCAATCTTTAAACGATTCTATTTACAAAACAGGCGTAAATCACTCTGAGATATAAGACACCGAATTGTGTCTATATTTGGTGTACTAAAAATATATATAACGGTTGGAAAATGAGTCGCTTATTTGGGTTTATTGCGGGTAAGCTTTTTCAAACAGGGTTTGATCACCATTTTTCCTCTGTCATATGTGATATATGGCATTGCAGCTATTTCCGAGTCAATGTCTGTCTAATAAATTGCAGGAGTCACCACATCTTCGACTTTGCTTTACGTGTTTAGCGAGGAGATTCGAGCTAATACGCAAGCTGCTCGGATGTCAATCGCAAAATCGCAATCGCATATACTCAATGCTGGAAACCCAAAGAAGGCTAAAGTAGGAGAATCTTTAGAGGCAATCCCCAGACGGATGGATCTTGCAGAGACAGTCAAAGACTTTTGGGATGAAGAGGTAGTTAAAGGCGCGCAATGGGCGCTTAATTTAGATTTTGAAAAGGCGGTCAGAGGGCTGTTCAAGAATTGAATAGCGATATTGCAACAAAAAGGACAAACTATGTATCACATGAGTCGCATAATTGGTACATACTTGTTATTTGAGCGGCCTGTATATTAATAAATTATTGCTTATGGAATATACCTGTGTGGTTGGAGCAAAAGGCGTGTCAAGGTGGTTTTCACTAAGATAATATCGCTCATCTGTTGCAAGATCCTGGCCCGACGTCTAGATGAAACAACCTGATAAGGATAAAAATTACTGTTTTCAATAATATGTACGCAGCTGCAGCTAGTGGGGAAGGGGTACAAAGAAAATAGAAATAGTCAGAACATGCATTAATCCATTAAAACTCCAGTCCATTACAGAAAACCCACAAGACACACGAGTAAGCATAAAGCCAAAGCCTGTTTTTAGGTAAAAACGGCATAATGTCTACGGAAGAACAAACAAACGACAGCCGGTTTAAATATATCCGTTAGGATTAGTCGTTGCTGGACGACCCTTAATGTTGTAGGCTCTAATTGCAAATGTCCAGCCAAAGAACAACGCCATAGTAGCAGAGTATGCACCAAACATCAAAAATGGATGGTCAGAGAGCCTGCCAAACTTCGGTCGAGGTACCGAGAACTTCTGAGCAGGCAAAATATGTCCAGACGCCTGGGCGACTGATGGCCGGGCATTCAATGCGACGTTGCGAAGAATCGAAGTGTACTTCATTGCTGCGACAAAAAAAAAACTGGCACTTGTGAGATGAAAGGTCGTGTATAAGAGTAGGACAAATAATCTCTGCTATGTAGAACAGACGATTGTAAGCTAGGATTGGTGGTGGTGGTGGTGGTGATGAAGATGGATTCCAGCACCACCGACACCTGCCAGGCGACGGGTATTTATCATCTTCTACAGCCCAGCACTGAAGGTCCACGACATGTGCTTCTTACAAAGTCGACCAGAAAAAAACTCGTGCTTTTTCATCTGTTTCTAGCAACGTCCGGTGACGAAAGAAATAATAGCGGTGAGAAAGTGTGGAGTGACCGTTCGGAACGAAGCGCCAGAAAGTCGCGTGGCCGGGGAACAGACTAACGACCACATCGCACCACACCACTTTTTTAACTGACGTAACCTGATACATACTTACGAGCGTGGTGTGTGTATTTTATTGTAATTGCCCTTTGTTGTCGACAGCAGAGCAGATGCTGGTCAGTCGACTGCAACCTCTGGTCTGCTGCCCGCCAGTAGTCGACACAACGACCCTCTGTGTTTGGTTGCTCTCTTGACCTTACGTCACAGCTGGGTCGTCGTCGTCGGTCGCACATGCCCGGGCGGTGGTGGTGCTGGCATGGCATGCATGTGTAAGCTATCCGTGAGGATAGGGTTGCTAGGATCAGGCGTTCTATTGCCGCCTTAGTACGGGAGTTTTATATACGTATAGAGCACTAAGGAAAAGAAGAGGGACCAAGCCTTATGGGTCCAGAGGGTTAGGGGAGAGCCCTAGACCTCGGGTTCCGACGCTACAGCATGGCTTCACGGTGTCTGGCTAAGTTAACTCACTATGTACATACTAATAGGGACTGCTGCAGGCCCCCTTGAAGGACCAGCTTTTTAACAGCAGCATCCTGTTATATTGCTACTCTTTGTCCAATCAAGCTTGATTCGGCTGGAACTAGATTCTATTCGGTTCGTATCTTGCGTGTGGCAGCAGTTCTGTATGTAAGAGGGCGACGTGGATGATGGCTTCCTTTATGCCTGTTGACAAAAAAAATTCGATTCGATTCAGTTCAATCGTACCTCACATTGTAGAACTTAGTACCACACCAAACAACAAAATGGTAATTTACTACGCTTTTTCAAATGTTATTCCGCTCGCAACGTCATTGCATACACAAGCATATATTTCCGACACATACATACATACATACACATAGTGCATAAGCCATTGGCAGTGGTGATGGATGATAAACGTAACCACAAAATTTATTAACGTGGTTGAGGTCGCTGTGCGGCTTGATGCGGCTGTGGTTGTGGTTGCTGTGGGAACAGACCTGGTGGCGGTATGCCATATGGAAACGGCTGCATACCAGGTGGCCCTGCAGCCGTCCGCAACATCGGCAGGTCGCGAAGCTCTTGAGGCGATATGTTCGGGCCAAAGTTCAGCGGTAACTGACCAGTAAAAAAAAGATTTGGAGGAGGTGGAGGCATTCCAGGTGGCCCACCAGGAAGCATTTCAGGGCCAAACGAATTCATCATGCCGGGACCATTCTGTGGTGGTCGGGCAGCTGAATGTTGAGATAACGGTTGCTGTAAGCCAGGTGGTGAGCGCGGTGAAAATGATCTATTCGCACCTGGCTGAGAATGTTGTTGCATTCCTGAAAATTTGATGTCAAGCCCTGGAGGCGTGCTGCTTTCATGTGGTCTAGGACTTAGCCACTGTGGCGGAGGAGGATACGAGTAAATTTCTCCTTGTGCCCGTTGTATACCTCCATTCCCATGCTCTGGCATATTTTGCCGAACCATGCTGGGTGGAAGCGCGGCCGATTGATTATCCATCATTGGATTATAATTAGAAACAGAAGCACTATTAGCTCCCGCGTCATTTATCAAATGCTTTTGAAACTGTAAACGCTCCGGTGCTTGGTTGGCTTCGGGCTTCCGTATATCTCTTAAATCCGCGCGTCTGGAGCGACTCATTAGTCCCATCAAGAAATGAGCATTACTAGTGTCTTTCGTTGATGAGTTCTCATTAGGCGCTATTATTCTTTTCTCAGCAAATTCGCCACTTCTAGGAGATAGGCTCTGACTACCTTCAACCACTGGCATGCTCGACTGACTAGATCGATTTGATTGCGTACCTAGCTTAGCAAGGATACGCTGTAATCCATCTTTATCGTCATCCACACCTGAAGACAATCCATTATTTAACTGTGCACTCGGAAAAGCGTCTAATAGATTAGTTCAGCATTCATCGCAACTTCAGTTTGCTACTAACCGGACCGAGCTACGTTTTGACTTGGCATAACATTATCCGGATCATCTTTAAAAAACGAAAAAAATCGAGACGATCTGTTACCGCTCTCAGTAGTCTTCAAACTGGATATCTGAAAAGAAAGGTCCTTGACGTCATCTGTACTCAATTGTACACTAGACAAGCCGAAAAATTTTTCCACGCCGTTGTCCTTTGTTGAGTTAATGTTTGGCTGAGTAACAGCACCGTTCTGATCTGATTTGATACCTTTTTTCTCAAGTTCGGCTGCCCTCATTTTTGCCTTCCAAGTTTCAAATTCTTTTACAGAATGAGTAGTGGAGCCCTTCATTTCGGGACTGCTGGCTCGCGTACTCTTTGGCATACTGGAATTGCTTTGCTTGCCAATTGTCTGCCCGCTTGTAGTAGTTGAACCACCGTTAGAAACAGCACTAGCAAATTCGCTCGAATTAAGCACGTCACCTTCTGAAGGACCATCACCCCATTCTGGCCAAGTTTTCACCCATTCTGGCGTTCTCTTAGTAGGATGAGAACCATATCGTTCTGCTTTAATACGTTCATACAGCCCACGTCTCTCACGTTCTTTATCTGGATCTCGATCCCTCCATGAACCACTCTCGTCCTTACGACCAGAAGGCTCCCGTACTTTTCTTTCTCGAATCTTATTGACTCTTTCCATCTCCTCCACCGCGTGCCCGGCTTTCATATGACGACTGGAAACTTCTTGCCAAGGTTCACCATCATTTTCACGACCAGATCGCTTGTTAAATGTAGAATTGTTAGACTTTGTAACGTTGCTCTTATTAAAGCCCAACCTTCCTGCACTAAAAGAACCATCACGCAAACGAGATCCCTGCCGACGATGATCTGTATCGAAATCGTCTTCGATATCATCATCTCTGCGAGACGTACCGAAAGAGATTTTTGGTGGGCCCAGAACGATATCATCAGATTCTGATTCTAAAAAAAGAAATTAGACTACCCGCTCACACTCTGAGATATTCCAACACACGTACTCTTAAATTTTCCACTCTTGTCCTTAAACGTACCACTAAACAAAAGACAAAGTTAGAAGAGGCACCCTAAAACGAGCATGATTATATTAACTCGTACAATCCCTTGTTTGCATCTCTGTCGTGCCCATCTTTAGGCAAACCTACTCTATGGGCCGTTGGTATTATCGATCTAAAACATTACCATTAGCGTTTGAAATGGACACACATAAAGCATCAGTATGTACACACCCCATCCAAGTCTCCTTAGGAGGTAGTGATTCCGGTGTTTCTACCAATGGCGAGTTAGCTAGTTCTACTAGCTCGTCGATCGAGTAGATTCGAGTTGGGCGATCGACTTCCATTGATAGCTCTTTCTTGTCCACTCGTGCGTAATACCGTCGGGTCCCAGAAAATACGCAAAACAAACGACCAATCGTTTCGTAAAACAAGACTTTCGTGATACTGGCACACAAAATGCGGGCAAAAACTGACGAAAGACGCTACTGAGAATTGAGTTTCGTCCGGGTTCGATTCGTTTAGTTCATCGAAAAAGCCCAAATCCATTTCAAGCACCCTCCCAGCGAAGTTGCCCATCTTCACTAAAAGTGAAGATGCTGTTGACTTTCGCGGGAACTAGGGTGCGGTTGTTCATGCTAACTATGTACATACATCGAGTTCACTTGCTTCTTTGTGTGCAATCGGGATTTACAAAAAATGCAATACGCAACAGTATTAACCATTGAAATGAAGTTTTGTTTTAGATTGTATGATTCAAATGCAGGTTCGTGGCAAGTGATGAGCTCGTAAAGTGTGGTGTCAGAACCCGAAGTTAGGGCTAATGAACTAACCCATGTATCTATATAAGCACAGTGGAACCGCTGCGACTCCTATTACCGCTCTCCATTCCTTAGCGCCAACTATCGTTCGGATCAGTCTACTTGGAGCCCGCTGGTAATAGGTACGTCTACTCTAAGTATCTCTATAGTATATACTTATTGGTAATAGATTATATAATTAATCCTCCTAACCCTGACCTGACGGCAGGGTCATTTAATGACATAAAGACGGTCACGTGCTGGGCGTGCACTTAACGCGTAGTCTCTAGAGGCTCGGGCAAAAGCGCGTTGTTTTTGTCTTGACCGCGTCTTCAGCAGAGCTAAGCCACCAAGTTATCAGAGCTCGAGCAACGTCGGACTAGACATATAACATAAGATACTGTAACTCTTATTTTGATATTGCGTTATATAATGGTACAAGCCAGAAAACGAACGTCGTTTGGGCTATTTGAAGTACCTAACGAGAGTTCTCATGCTGTCCTTGACGCACTCTACGCATCTACATGCACTCTTGGCGACTTTGTCACAAAATGCGGATTTGCTGAAATCTCATCTGACATAAATACGAACAAGGCCTTGACTAAAAATTTGGATATTTTGCAAGACGTGATTGTTGCATTGCATGGCAATGAGGAAGATGAAGTTGCCAATTTTCAGCGCTCCAAGGGGTTCAAAGAATGCCAGGAAACCCAGAAAACCATAACAGACGTATGTCTACAATACTTCTCATAGAGTAACGCTCACTCTAGATATTGTATAAGGTCGTCGAACAGCTGATTTCTGATAATGCTGAGAACGTTCTCACTAAAGGATTTGTCGTATGTGCATAAAGTATTGGAAAATTTATCGGTTACTTACATTTTTTAAGCAATCCGGTTTGAATAGCAATGGAAGTATACAATTGACTCAGAAATATATAACTAGCCACTACACAATACTCTCTTCTACTTCATGGCAATTGCTTCTTAATCGGTTAGCTGAAATTTTTGATGTCGGAAACTAACTTGGACAAATGCTGATATACTGTTAGCATCGGAGATCTAGCCACAACTTACATCTTGTCACGTACCAATCTTTTTGTTTTGCTAGCAAATGGATCGTATATGCAACTGACGGGTATGACTTTTTTCGTATATTATTTTATGCAAGCTAAAGCGCAAGGAATGGCTTTAAACGATCTTTATTTCGAGTCATTGCGAAAGTCACAGCCCCACAAGCGGCTCAAAAGTACAAATCAGTCATGGGAGTAAGTGTCACACGATGTCCTCTTGCTAGTGTTAACATTTATGAGTATGGGCAGTCTAAACGCTATTCCTCTCTCTAGTCTGAGACGTCTTTACGCAACGGGAACAGGCTATATTTCAAGCAAGGCGATTACATTGGCTATCAATAGAAGTAAGCATCAAAACTTATTGGGGTTTCTGAAGTCTAATTATAGGTTACTGTTTCGATGATATCAATATGCACAATTCGTTGAAAACAAAGGCTATGATGTGTCGCATTTTCCGGAAACAATTTAAGATGCTTGATATTTTTACGCTGTCTTCCAATTTACCGTTTCCTAAAGCAGGTCTTCCAGAAATTTATTTAGACTCTAATACGATCATTCACACTAGGTTGCCTAAAAGTTTGAAAGGCGCACCTTTTAAGCTCATCTCTCAGATAGACGCCCGGAATAGGAATTGCTCCTATCGGGCACTTTTGGATTATTACTGTCCTTCAAAGGTTTGAATCGTCAGCATGAATTAACACGAATACTTACTAATTTTTCGAAGATTCACAGTTCTTTAGAAAAAAGTAGCGGTGCCAGGAACGTCAAGCGCGATTCCCTTCTGGATGAAGGAAACTGTCAGGAACTGAAGCCTACAGAATTTGAGACGTCAAGACAATGCGTAGAGACATATGCATGCGCAGCATTCCGTCGATTATTACCATACTCAGCGTTTGGAAGCAAAGAGAATTGGGACATTTTTGAGTCGAATGTTCGGAGTTTTATTTATCTTCGGAAGTTTGAATCGATCTCACTCCATAAGGTTCTTCAAGGCTTAAAGCTGAAAGATATTCCTTGGTTGCATCGTAGTTCGAACAAGCTTTGTCTCGGTGATTATCAGTCGCAACTTTCTTTACTTGCGCAATTCGTGTTCTGGCTTTTTGACCATGTTGTGAATTGCATTTTGAGAATGACTTTTTTCGTCACAGATCACTCTAAGCTGAAGAATCGTTTAGTTTATTTTAGGCATGATGTATGGCAGTTGATTACCGTTCGCTTGATGGATCCAACGGCAAACGGCATATTTCAAAAGCTTTCGATCGGGCTTGCGAGGCATATATGCGCGAGCAAGGATAGACATACTGGCATTGCTTCATGCCGATTGATTCCCAAAGAAAACGGCGTGCGGATGATAGCTCGTTTAAATCAGCAGAATACGTGTTTTGAGAATTTGTATCGGCAATCGAGTCCTGACAAAAGCATTAACCAGGTTTTACAGAGTGTGCATCAGGCACTGCGATATGAAACACGAAACAAATCAGCTCATTTGAGTGCTAGCGCTTTTTCTATAAAAGAGGTCGTTGATCGTGTAGAACAGTTCAAGACGCGGCTGTCAGAAAGGGGTATTACGAATCATAAGCTAAATTTCGTTAAAGTTGATGTCGAAGCATGTTTTGATTCTATACCTCCTGACAAAGCATACACAATTGCACATGGTCTATTACAGGCTGAACAATATGCCGCACAACAATATAACTTGGTGCGATATAGCAAATCTTCCCGAACGATAACGACTTCACGGAAGACTGATGTCGTTAGCGATCGTAAGATGAGTCTACTTTCATCACGGCAATCAAGGGCTTCAAAATTTTTCTCATTTGTCAAGGAGCAAGCTTCTAAAAGTTCAAATAGCGTCACAATCGATGGCGCTACCGTAAAATATTATCTCAAAGAGCGATTACTTTTAGTGCTGGCGGAGCATTTAGGGGCCCATGTAGTGAAGGCGAGTAACGCGTATTTTTCAAGTGAATAAAATTTGCTTATGATTCGATAGATTGGAGATGACTATTATCGACAGAAGCTTGGCATTCCTCAAGGTTCGGTGATATCGTCCTTATTGTGTAATTTGGTGTACGCCGAACTGGAACGTAAGCAACTTTCGTTTGCATTGAACGATGAGAATAGTGTCCTTATAAGATATATGGACGACTTTTTGTTCGTTTCAGTTGACCAATGTACGGCATCTAAGTTTTTCAAAACTATGGCAGATGGTAAGTCAAACAAAACAGTAGCTTAAACAATTTAGTTTGGAATCAACAGACCTATTGACAACAACAGGACACCCTGAATATGGTGTAAAGATTAATGCATTTAAGTCGCTCACTAATTTTCCTATTGTTATCAATGGCACAAGAGTACCCGCTATCTCGGGCTTAAGCGAGTTTCCCTTTTGCGGAATCACAATTAATACGCGAACATTAGATATTCAGAAGGAACTTCCCGCGAAATGGACATCTATGGCTTCGAATTCACTAACAGTAGAATATTCTAGACGACCTAGTCAAGCTTTTATTCGACGAATGATAAGGTAAGCAGTATTCATTGCTCATGCCCTAAATTAATCTCACACTTTCAGTACGAGTTCAAAACTTGCTGTAGTCGCTTCTTTATCCACTGCGATGAACTCACGCAAGTCAATACTGACTAATGTGTATCGTACCTGCATTGATATTGCGATTAGAATGATCAGCTACCTTGCATCGCTGGAGACTGTAGGGTCGTTCGAAATCACGCCAAATAAAGTAGCCGGATTAGTTAATGAGATCATTCACATTGTGGAAAAGTCATGTGGACGGTTAACCCTCAATACGCGTTATCAGGTGAGGGCGGTGGCAATAGATGCTTTTATCAAAGTGTTCTCGCGAAGAGCATATAGAAATCGCGATATTTTAAACTGGCTGAAGCAATCATTGATGCTATTGCCGAAGTCATGTCTCCGGATAGTTAAATGTATTTCGCTAAACCAGTACGAGGTCAGTTCCTCCTATCTAGGTTAGGTTAGGCAATTTATAAACTTAGCAATATCAAATTCAAAAGTACTATAACTACAGCTAGTTCCTTGTTACGTATCAATAGGCTTTTAGTCAAATACAATCGCAGCCTTGATAGCACTTTTGTTTCTGATCGCCTCAAGACATTCTTCCCATTGATCAAGCTTAAAGGTTTTGTTAACAATACCGCCAACTTTAACTTTCGGTTTGGGACCATCGAGATACGCGATAGCAGTTGGGAACATAAAGGTCTCCGAGAATGAACCAAGAATAGTTATTTCGTCACCAACTATATCACACTTAGTAAATTCCTCATTGCAGTAAATTAGACAAATCAAAAATTATACTTACAGATTTTGGATGGTGGCCATGTCACTCGTGCGGCGTTACTATACACACCATATACCACGAGTTTACCGCCACGACGAACATAGTTAATGGCATCCTCCAAAATCTTGGAAGAGCCAGTAGCCTCAACAACGATATCAAAACCGTGAGGATTTTCTTCTTTCAGTTGTTCAAACTGCTTCTGGGGCGACTTACGGTCGAGTTCGACATAAACATCTGCACAATCAAGATCTTTGGCCAGCTTCATTTTAGAACCAGCATTCGCGGCCAAGACCACATGACAGCCTCCATTATTTCTCAGCAACTGAGCGAGAACCAAGCCAGTAGGTCCGGCACCAAACATAAGCACCGATGAGCCAATATCGGGGCGGATCTTTTCCAGACCGTGAGCAGCGCAAGATGCAGGCTCCAACAAAGTAGCGTTGACGGCGGAAAGATGGGTGATTCTGAACACCTTACCGGCAGGATATACCGAATACTCGGCGAACGCACCGTTCACTAAAAAAAAAAAAATAGTCGTCAACAATTATTTACAGCATACGATATGAAATATTGCACATACTAGTCACGCCGTGCGCATTGAAGTTCTCGCATAAAAGCGGTTTGCCGCGACGGCAGTAGAAGCATTCTCCACAAAGCTCGGAATTATCTGCGACAACTCGTTCACCGATAGTAAACCCTTTCACGTCTTTTCCAATAGCTGCCACTGTCCCTACGACTTCGTGACCAGGGATCAGGGGAAATTTGGCAATAAACTCGCCTTCGTGAATGTGCAGATCCTTCGCAAAAGTGTCAGTTGTAGCTCCAGCACAGACAAGCAAAATCCGGGGAAACGCTTACAGTACCGCAGACGCCACACGCAGCGACCTTAATCAAAACATCGTTGTCCCGAATAGTAGGAAGCGGCACATCTTGAACCGAGTGCACAAATGGCTTCTCGTAGCTACAGAATGCAACAGGTCAATACAATGCAAACCACAGGCGACTGCAGATCAGCAACAACGGAACATACCACAAGGCCTTCATTGATTTGGGGAGCGTAGCAGCCATGTCTGGCGAATCAGAAAGTAAGGCAGGAAATATGTACGTACGAGCTACGAAGAATTCAAAACCGGCTCCGCAACAGACGAACACAACTGTGTATATGGTCTACGAAAATAAATAAATCAGCAACAGACGATCGAGGATCGAGAGCGCTTTATACAGCCAGGGAGGGGACGATGATGCTGCTGTCGCCGCACGGGATAATTGTATGTATTATGTGTATACAGCATGACGTAGCCGATCGCCAATCTGATATGTAGCTTATATGTACATAATCCGTCTTTCTCCACACTGCCGTTCCTACCGTTCCCAGCCAAACCGCAAGCAGCAGCGACAATTTGGGTCAATAAATCTGGAGCAAAGCCGTCATTTATCGTACGAATTTATAGACAAAAGATTGATCTCACAATGCTGGCAGTTGGGTGGCTCTGATTCTCCCCTCCGAAAGCCCCAACGGATCTCAGGAGTAGACTAGTAGCAGTATTATTGTTACCATTGTTAACTAACTATTAATTATTGTTAGTAGCTTTAACTATTAACAACTTAGTTATGTAAGTAGTAGTGACTTAACTAATTTAACTGCAGCGCTTTTTATTTTAAAAACCCTAGCCCAGCCCCGATGATGCTCAGATTATGTATTAGTTATGTAATTACTTTTGTCTCGTCCGCTCTTGGCTTGGCATAACTAACTTTAACTAATATGTTTTTTTTTGAGAGCACCGATAAATCATTTAACAGTTTAGTTAGTGATAACTTTTAATCATTATTGCATGGACGCATGGCACAGAAACTACGCTAATTGTTGGCTACTATTATATCTTAAACGTGCTGTTGCTACCAAATAAATTGGATTAGTGGTGTAGTGTGAACTGAGCAAAAATCGTCCTTCTCCTGACAACCATACCAGCACCCACATCCGTGTCGTTCCAAATAGCCATGCTTCCTCGCCTGCTCGTATTTACCGGTTTTCATTAGTTCGGGTGCTTGTTTTCCGCCGCTTGTAGCCGCCGGTCAAAGAGCTTTCCCGCTCGATATCCATCAGTGCTTCGCGTCTAAATGCCGATGTCTGCTGCAGGTAGTTCTTGACGACCGAGTCCTCGCTAATCCTATCGTACTTTTCCATGCGACTATTGGTCCGAGTTTCGATAGCTTGAATGCGACTGACGTCGTGTTCAGTGATTATAGAGATTGCGTCACCTGCACGACCCGCGCGAGCTGTTCGTCCAACTCTATGAACGTAATCATCTGGGTCTGCAGGTATATCGTAATTTATCACCATCTGCACGACCGGGATATCCAGTCCTCTACTAGCAACGTCGGTAGCAATAAGTACACGAGCGGCCTCCGCCCTGAATCTCCCCAATGAATCAATTCGTTCACGTTGTGCCAGTTTTGAATGGAGAGACGTCACTCTAATCTCCATCGCCCGCAAAATTCGTCGCAGGACTTCAGCCGTTGAAGCCTTGTTGACAAAAATAATTACCGACTTTTTCTCGTTATCTGAATAATTAAGTATAGCAGCGAGATAAGCCTCCTTCACATGACCCGGAATGAACAAGTAATACTGTTCAAGTTTCTCCGGAATTTGTATACTATAATCCAGTTAGTTGTGAAAAAAAATATCATGCAAATAATGGGAATAGTACCTTTTCTGTGACAATTCATGCACAAATACAGAATTAGAGTCTTTACCGTTTTGTAATGCTAACACAGACGTCGTGATGGTTGCAGTGAAAAGAAGCGTCTGTCGCCTCCGGGCCGTTGGAAGGATGTCTACACATTCCGACAAATCATCCGCAAATCCTGGTGTAAGAAGTCTATCAGCTTCGTCAAGCACTAAGAACTTGGCCGAGCGAAGACCAGCAATTGCTTCTTCCCCGCTGCTCTTAATGTGATCTGCTAGTCGTCCTGGAGTAGCTATCACTATATGGGGACGCCGTTGAAGAGCAAGCGCTTGGTCTGTCATATCTAGCCCTCCCACAATGACTGCTTGCTTTAGATTCATCGTTGCTCCCAGTGCGGCGAACTGCTCTGAAATCTGTAAGGCGAGTTCTCTTGTAGGAGTGAGAACTACTGCGAATACCCCAATCGGATCTTGTGAGAGCTTATGTAGAATCGGTGCTGCAAATGCAATGGTTTTACCTGAGCCTGTCTTTGCTCCTCCAATGCAATCCTTTCCTAAGAGCATGAGTAAGCAAGTTTATTTAGAATAGTGACATATCCAAAACCTACCGTTCAAGATTTCAGGGATGCACGCTGTCTGAATCGCAGATGGTTTGCGAATAGCCATGGAGCTCAGAGACTCGCATAGAGCCTTAGACAGTCCCAAAGACTCAAATGTTGCAATCTTTCGCCGATTTGAAAAAGACATTGTTGAAAATCTATGTGAATATCAAATAATGTTAAAATAAACAATATATTTAAATTTTTTTGCCAGGCGCAGTAAAAACGTTGGGAGTTTAAAATTGGGAGAAAGCCGGTTCAATTTCAAAATTGGAGTCGACCATGTTTTTTACATTGGTGGCTGGCCCATTACATCTACAGAATCGTAATATTTTATTAGCTAGCAACAAACGTGCAGTAAAAACGTTATGCGTTCGAAAATGCTTTTTTTATCACTTTGAACCTAACGGAATAGCTGGCTTTGACTGATAACTTTTTTATCGTTTGTTCTTAACCCCCATCCATTAGCGACGGACTCCTTTTTCAATGCAAGATAAATCCCCTCATTGCGATAGAGACAAAATAATCGTCACTTGAACAGCACGATGAACCATAATAGATTGGAAAGCAGTCAGATAGGTGCGTCGCTAGTAATATATCGTTGTGACCGCTATACTAACGCTAGATTTTGTGCTATATATTCCACCTGAGCTTAGTATAGAGATCTTTACATATCTACCCGACCCTTCGTCAGTAGTGGCGTGTATTTCTGTCTCGAAGGCATGGAAGCTAATAGTAGACTCAAGAGATAGTTGGAGAATGCTGTACAAAAAAAGAAAGTCTTGGAAAGTGCGACGAGATCTTCCAGCAGACGCGGATTGGAAGCAGATTTTTATGGCGCGATTAAGACTCGACGAGAACTGGCGGCGCGGAAAAATGTCTGTATTATCTTTGGATGGTCATAAAGATAGTGTATATTGTGTTCAATTTGATGATGAAAAGATAGTGACCGGGTCTCGTGATAATACCTTGAGAGTTTGGTCACCGATAGATGGCAAGATCTTGACTGTACTCAACGATCACACTCCGTCGAGTGGTACGCAATTTAGACACACTGGCTCTATTTTAAGTCTTCAATACGATGAATCGCTATTGGTCACAGGTTCTAGTGACCAGTCTTGTATATTATGGTCGTTACCAAACTTTGCACCTTTTATGCAATTAAGATATCATCGAGGAGCAATACTTGACGTTGCTCTTAACGATGAGGTTGTTGCTACATGTTCCAAAGATGGGTACGTTGCTGTTCTTGATAGAAATGACTCGTATAATATTAGGAATAAAATACAAGCTTGTCGGGGTCCTGTCAATGCGATTCATATAAAACGATATCTGCTTGCTACCGGTGGAAACGATGGCTTAGTACGACTATGGAATTTACAAAATGGAGTTTGCCTGCGGAATTTAAAGGGCCACAAGCGCAGTTTGGCTTGTGTACAGATTGCTGATAACTTGAGGACAGTGGTCAGCGGAGGTAATGATAATACTATACGCATTTGGGACGCCAAGAGAGGTAGTTGCATTAGAACAATTGAGTTGCACACCAATCTTGTAAGGTCACTCTGTCTCTCTGGGGACCACCGTAAGTATATGAAAATGTTTGGTGTATGAATGAACTGACTAGTAGTGGTTTCTGCAAGCTACGACCAAACAATGAAAGTATGGGATATGAACACGATGCAAATGATTCTCGATCTTACCAACTTTCACGAGAATTGGATTTTTTGCGCGAAAGCCGACTGCAAAAGGATTATCTCTACATCATTCGGCACAAGCCCAGTGATTTTAGATTTTTCTGTTGGAATTGATGCAAAGTATTTGCCGTATATTACACAGTAAATAGATAATACCAACATATGACTTTGCCAATTGGATGAGGAGAATACGTGGGGCTAAAGAAGTTTTGCTTTAGACAACGACGTATAGATCGCTTCCGCTTCCGTTTCATTCGATTGACCGAAAAGGGATGGAACTGAATCTTGAATTTCAGTTAGTTCCACTTGGTCCCCGCTTTGATCAACAAGATTATTGTCTTTTGGCGATTGACATACGTCTCCTTCGCCTTCCTCTATTATAGTATTCGGTTGGCGTGATTTATTATACAATTTTACGCCTGGTTCACCGATTTGAGTGCCCGAGTTATACCTCTCTTTGTTTTCTTTTCGCCGGAATTTGTGCGGCACGTGACGATAAGACATGTTATCTATCGTCTGCTTTAGAATTAATTCAATCTCTGACTCCTCTAGATCATCTATAGAAGAATCAAAATCCCCTTCATATACCGGAGACAAAGGATGATGCAAAGTATTATGCATCCATTCAAGTGACTTCTTGAAGGGATAATGGGCCATAAGCATGGAAGTCTCTACCGATATATTCTCGCAGTACTTATCCAGATCCAAATCATTTGGATCATAGCCAAAGGGATTCTCAATCTCGAGCCCAATCTCAGCCAGTCCTAAAATGACATAAGCAGCAATGACAGTAGCAGGAATAGCAACCCATTTCAAAGAGAGAACCAGTTGAAAAGGAAGAAGTAAAACAAAAATCCACGCGAGCTGATTAACCAGGATATTATACCCTAAAGGTAGTGGAGTTCGAAGAATTCGTTCTGTACTATATAATTGTCAGCATTCATCTCTAAACAAACTTGAAACATACCCAGTCAAGATCTGTGTCAAAGCACTTGTCTGTCCGATGAAGAATGATATTTCAGACGCAGCCAAAAGCTTATTATCGTTATGCAAATTCCTTGCATAGTACCCCAAGTATTGTATAATTTCTAGAGGGAGATTGCCATGAACTATAGTTGCCCGAGATATACGGTCGTCACGGTTAGCAAGATAGAACTCAACTTTTGGATCCGGGGTTCTCCACGCATTGAATTTGTCATTCAATGTATCGCGAAATCCAATCGAACTTGATCTGTTGAGTGAAAAAGAAGAAGTGCGAATTATTGATGGCGAACGCGTACGAGACAGTAGCACTTGTGGATTTTGTCTATTCGGGCCAAGAATTTCCTTCGCGGTCGATAGTCGTTCTAACTCTTGCTCTTGGTTTTCGCGTTGCCGTTCTTTACGGCGTTTTTCCAAATTAACCAGCTCCGTCCTCTTGCGTGCATATGTTGGAAGATACTCGATCATTGGCTTTAAGTCGTCGTAATCAATTCCAAGTTCTTCTCTTAGGTGATGTTTTAACGCGACCGCGAATGCAACTAGCAGCTTTAAACAGGCAATTTTTGAAACGATATCTTCCTTTTCGTGACCTTCTCGAAGAGGAATTTGAATCCATACGTAACGCGCAAATTCACGACAGGTTGAATGTAGCTGTGCCCAATAGGCTCTACCTTCTTTGTATCTCTCGTACGCAGTGTTTACTCTAAATGATAATGACAAACTGGTCACGAATCCCAGTACAGTCATCAAAATACTGGAGACTCCCAAGCTTGTCGTTGTAAGTAAAGATATTGTGACAATCAATACTGCCCACGACAAAACAATAGTAAGCTGTGGCATAAGATTCCACACAATAGAACCGCGCAATCTGAGCGAATATGGGATCTTCGAGTCGGCGTATGGGTCGTCTGTAGGCTTACTCTGCAAGAACCGATTGATCTCAGATTCCAGTAAAAGTTTTTTAAAACTGAACTTAGTAGCTGAGAGACCAGGCTCTCGCGAGTCAGCTAATTTGGTCGCACCTTTGCCTGGTGAACTCATGGACGCCAATGACTGCCTATCTAAAAATAACAACCTTCAACTGCTTAAAAGCTATAATCAGCTCTGCAGCAAGAATACTTTGAGCGAGTGATTTTCCATATGAAATAATAAAATTAAAAAAAAAAAAAAAAAAAGGAAGCAACGCAGTTGTGAAGGTCAAGAGAACAGGAGTCCTATGATCGGGATTAGCCTCTGTACTGCGCACCACTAACTAAGCTGAAACGCGACAAACTTTTCTTTTCTGCCAAAACTGCAACGAATTCACGACGATGAGTTAATGCCCAATCTAAAGTGTTTGCATGACGGTTAACAAGACAGAAGACGAGAGCTTAGTCAGGAATGCTGATGCGTCTCAAGCACGTTCACCAGAGCAGTGAGTAGAAGCGTGATTGTGGGCACTAGTATATAAATAGTTACATTCATCACTAAGTCATACATACAAATTATACGATGAGCGACGCGCTGCCAAGCGGCTGACGTCCCTGAGTCCAGCTGGACATCCATCAGGGGATAAATTACGACTATCCGCAGGCATTACGTAATAACACTGGCGGTAATTAGAAAATCTTGCGCTTTATACACAAATTGGTTTGGCTTCCTTTCTGCCGGATCCCATAAACCAAGCCATTCCAGCGCTTCGAGTCGGCCCACAGCGTGAACTTGTTGCCGCCCCTGGTGTAAGGAATCTCACTCAATTACTTACAAGCTAAGGGCTTAGTACCACGCGGTGGTGAACATAC
>JAJLTW010000205.1:0-21618 GCA_030564125.1 Myxozyma lipomycoides
AAAGTGGGCGGTTTAGGGTAGCTTCCAGTCGATATCTGGTCCAGTAGTGTCAACAGACCTGGGCTACTGCCTGTTCGGGAAAATGCAAATAAAAAAAATTAAAACCTGTAGGGCGCGCGACAATTGGAGTGTCAGCACGAATTATAGTAGAAGAGCAATAGGAAATCAAAAATAAATGTATATGTATTACTTGTATATTGTATTCAGTCTGTTCAAAGTGATTCTAAGATATCTTGGTATTTGCTGTATTCTAATTCTTGCACTCAAGTCTTTGCAAGCGTTGTCTGAAGCGTAAACTGTCTCTCTTACTACCGCACTCTATCAAAAAATAAGCGCAATATGCTCAGATATAAATGCCATAATTCATAAAATCCGTCAGAGCCCATGTATTATTATTTCTTATACACACTTCTAACTAATCTCAAATGTACAGTACGCTTGGAGACTCGAGCCAGCTTCAACCGCCCCTAACCCCTGGCGGCAGGACTGGAATGACGTCACGACTTATGCGGCTCAACAAAGAAACGCCGACGCGTCCAAAATCCGGTCTGGTTCAGGTCAGCTTTCGGTGGCTCGGAGTGCTGCAGCCATTATAAATAGCGGTTGATCGTTCATGTTTCGGAGACTTGCTACGTTTTCGGTACTTGCGATCCTTACCTGACGACTCAATTGGACTTATATCACCTTGGATCACCGTATTCTGCACTATCGACAATGGCAGAGGGACGCTTACCACTTAAAGTCAAGAAGTTCGAGCGCATCGGCTCGCTGACTGACGGTATGCTACAATTGAGCTTACTTTGAAGATTCTTGAGGAATTTCTTGCTGATACTTTACTGCAGTCAACGGCCACAAGTATGTGCGAGATATTGGCTGCTCGTCGACGCTCCGGGGCGTACCGGTGTTTCTGTTCGGTGACACGTTTCCGCACAACAAGAACGGCCAGATGATCGGGCTAATCACGTCAACGGGAGCAATTGGGTTCCCAAACAACCCAACTAAGACCAAGTACCTTGACTGCGATCACGACGGCAAACCGAGCCAGTTTATTCCTTTTACCGACGAGGAGGAACGATTCAATCGTGCTAATGCTGGCGGCGGCAAGAAGCGGGTTATTTTGTGGTCATTTTCCAAGATTGCAGAGAATTCTCCAGGAGAGTAGGTTTAAATTTAGATTCAGCAATGTATTGAAAAAAGCTGATTGGTAGGGGTTGGGTTTTTTTTACAAAAGGTCGTACCATGAGCAATCAGCTTAAGGATAATATCGACGATGGTACCCAAATCGCGAGAGTCACCATGACTCCCGACCATAAGATTCACGTCAAACGGTGTATGAATGAAGCATTGTTTGGCAAGGTATGTTATTGCTTTTACAATTTTATACTGGCTTTAATTCTAAATTTCAGGACGATGTTCAATGGGGATCATGGGAAGCGCTCGTCGACCACGATTGGCTCTATCTCTACGGTACCAAGGACGGTAAAGTATTTGTCGCGCGAGTCAACAAGGATAAGCCGCTTGACAAAAGTGCTTACGAATACTGGGGTAAACCAGGCTGGTCGAAAGACCCTTCTAAGATTGGCGAGCTATTTTGGAAGCTGCAGAGTGGTACCGTGTTCTGGTCACGATACTACCGGTGTTTTATTATGGTTGGATGTACTATGTGGGCGGATAACAAAATCATCATGAGATCTGCTCCTAGACCTGAAGGGCCTTGGACTAACGACGAGCTGTTGCATCAACTTGACCCGCCAAAATCAGGTTTTAATTATTGTATGAACGCGCATCCGTGGGCGTTTCCTGAATCCAATGGCCATGAATTGCTTGTCACCTGGACTGATCAGGGTACAGGTATGATGGAGTGTGGTAAGGTTACTTGGGCATAATCGACAACTTTGTGAACTCATTCTGATTTATGGGTGCTTTTTTCTCTTTTTTTCTTATGACTTATGTGAACATCATTATGGCTTACTATACAACAAAAATAACTTGTTCTACAAAATACAAACCTTAAAACGCCCGTCTATAAACAATAACGTCTCCCTTTCGCCGTGAGTCGTCATGCACATGACTATTGAAGATTCTGTTGACTTCCATATATGAATTGCCTACAAACTCAACAAATACACTTTCAAATGTACCGAATATGACAAGGTGGGATGGCCATGATTTTGCGTATTCAGTGCTTGGTACCTCAAATTCACCGAGTTTAGGAAAATTAGTTTGCATGAAAAGCACAGGATCATCGTAGAATATATCCGATTCATCCTTATACTCGCTCTGTTGGCTTTTGGGTGGCTCACAGGTCAGGAACCATGCGTCAATATCCGGACGATGGATATGGCTCATCCATGGGGTTGAATGACACGGCATCAAGAATCCAACGCTAGTCACGTCAGATGTCTGACGAAGGTAGGTCGTGACCTCAATTACTCCGCGTTGGTGAACTATTGACGCATAGTATGTCAACGGGCCGTTGATAAGTATCAATGCAGCAATAAAAACAATTCGAAGCTTTGATTGTCGAAAGATACCAAGTTTTTCAAGTGAAATGGCGCTCAATAAGTGAAAAATGGGTAATAAAGGGAATATAAATCTGACTTCCTTGTGAGCGATAGTAGAATACACAGTAATCACAAACAAGACCATCCTCGCCAAGTTTGACTTTCGCGACAGAGAGATTCCGTGAAAAAAAAATGGAAGGTAGACAGTCAGTAGTTGTGGAAGAGCTTCAACTATATAATACAAATTGCGATTGACCCCGTAGAATGAAGAAAGTGATTCGACAACGTTGAATTTCAGAAAGTTGAGTAATGGGAATGTAATTTTGTTGTAGTACCATATGTCCAAAGCCGCGTTACCGGATAGTACGATAGCTCTAAACGTTAGTAATGATTTATTTACATCTGACTGAAAAACATATACCCTATTGAAGCAGCTATCGCAATAAGTTTTATTGATCGTTGTCGAATAATTAAGTCGACGCCTAGATATAGCCACACCAACGCATTAGTCGGTCGTAGAACACACGCAAATGCAGCTAATACCAATGCAATTACAAATTTATTAATGTCCACAAATTTGGAATCTAATGGCCAGTATCTCAACGCGGTTATGAGAAGTGTCATTTCGAATGAATTAGAGAATGTCCGGCAAGACACGAAAAAGTTAAACGCGGATGTGGTAGTTGCTAACAAAACTAGCTTTCCAATTGTCTTTCCATAATGTTCTCTAGTGAATAAAACTACTTGATAGTCTGCAATTGCTGCGAATATGCCTTGTAACACTTTCGGTCCAACAATCTGTCGTTAGTTTATATTTCATACTTATTAATGCGATTCTCACAAGTCCATGCTCGCCAACTCCCAAAAATTCATTAATTTTATACACTCCTGCAAATAATAATGGATGCAAAATACTCCGTAATCCATCTCTCCACTCCCATGTAAGATATCCGTAACCATATACAAGCTTATGAGCAGGTTCGAGTGCCTGCCAGAATTCATCAGGTTGAAAATACGTGCGTAGCGAAAGCGTGTTCGCTAGTCTGAACGCAAGCAGCAGTAGGAATAGTTGCGACCTGTCGATCATTATATCATAGCTTGCATTTCTGATCAATTGACAGATATGTATTGTAAATCGCGTTCAGTGTGTCGTCGGGGTCGGTCAAACAAAATCCAGGGGTCCCTTGACGAACATTTCCACAAGTCTCATCTCACCTGTTAGGACAAATCGGCCATCATACCAACAACTTGTCAGAGTTAAAAGATATACAAAATATGGCAGAAGTAGCTACAGAATCCTTGGTGCAAATGAGCGAGACTGTCGACGAGATGCTGGCGCGGCACCGTAAGGAGAGCCGTGATCTGATTGCGACAATTACGAGCATGAAGAAGCAGGCGACCAAGGGGGAGAAAAAGAAGAAGAAAGAAATACTGGCGAAATGTGAACAGATGGAAATGGAACTTTCTACAAAGCATGAAGAAGAGTTGAAGGTGGGTGGGAGTTTTATGGGTATGAGGGGAATCGCTAACTCGACAATAGTTGGCTAAGCAAAATGGTAATGTGAAGAATGAAGCCGAAGTTGTCGAAGAACCTGAGGAACTCGAAGAAGAGATGTCTTCAGATCAGTTATTAGCCCAGCTATCACTCGCAGTTGCACAAGAACCGATACCAGAAAAAGATCCAGAGCCTAAGCAGACTCCAGCAGCTTCAGCCGGGAAGAAGAATAGACAAAAAGCAAGGCTTCAAAAGAAGAAAGCACAACGAGAAGAAATGGCAGCTGAAGCTGCATTAGAAGCATCTACTGCACCAGATTTGAGAAAGATTGAGATGGAGAATATCAAGGCATTGACGGATAGTTTGAAGTTGCAAGAAAAAGATGTAGGTTCACCAGATACGAGTACGAAAAAGCTATTAACGAGTAGATTATACCTGATGGACATTGTTTGTTTGCAGCTATTGCAGATCAACTTCAACAGCGGCATGGTGTTACCAAAACAGTATCTGAACTCCGTCATCAGGCGGCGGACCACATTCGAAGTAATCCTGACACCTTCAGTCCGTTTCTATTTGACGAAGCGACACTGTCGGTCAAGGAGCTAGAACCGTACTGCGTTGAACTCGAATCAACCGCAATTTGGGGTGGCGATATGGAGATATTGGCCCTGGCAAGGGAATACAACTGTCCAGTGTCGGTCGTCATGAGCGGACGGTCGAAGTTGCGCATGCACGAGGACGGAACGACTCCAGAGCTGTGGCTGGCGTACTACAAACACAGCTATGGACTTGGTGAACATTACAATTCACTGCGAGACAAGAAATAGTTAACAATAATGTAAAATTGTTGCACTTTAGTCCCCTTATGTTCAATGTAAAAGACGATTATCCAACCCTACCCGACCCTAGTAATTTACGCGAATTCGACAAAGTTCGTCGTTCGCACTTTGCCCAGCAACAGCCGGCGTAAAGAAAAAAAAAAAAGCAGCGATCGAGAAGACGCAGAAGACTTTACATCGAAGATTCAGTTACTTTGATAGGTCGTCATAAACGTAATCGATCTGCTCATGGCGCCGGTAAGTGGCATGCCAACTGGACCCGCAGGCGGATCTGGACCGACCCTGGAAAATCACGCGTGACAACTGAACGAACAGCTAACGATTAGAACACGAACGGAATCTCGAGAAGCATCGTGAATACGGGAGGCAAGGCACGGATTTTATGTGTGGCGGATGTCAGAGGTACGCTGGAGCTGGTTGGGTGGATGCTGATCTGGAGGCGCTAAAGGGTGTAGGACAGCTTTCGTTGCTAAATCAGCTTGCCAAGGAGCATAATGCGTCGTATATCATTCACACTGGTGATTTCGGGTTTTACGACCGCGACAGTTTGCCAAAGCTGTCAGAAAGGTGAGTGGCAGTTGGGTTTGGTTTGGCAATGGTGCTAACCTGATAGAACGCTTCGTCACGTTGCGCAGTATTCTCCATTGCTTGATTCCCGTCTGCTACCGCAAGATCCGTCAGCGCTTAGACAGTATTTGACCAAGAACCCGATTTCGCAGCTCCAGCAGTTTCTGTCGGGTGAGCTCACGCTTGACGTCCCAGTTTACGCGATTCACGGTGCTTGCGAGGATGTCGATGTGCTCGAGAAGTTCAGATCTGGCCAATACAATGTTCCCAACCTGTCGATTGTGGATGAGCACTCGAGCAAGATGATTGATACTGGTGCTGGGATCAAACTGAGATTACTTGGACTCGGAGGTGCGTTGGTGATGCACAAGCTGTTTGACAATGGATCTGGTAGGACTACGATTGCTGGCGGTGGAGGCACGACCTGGACTACGTTGCTTCAGATTGGAGAGTTGATTGATACTGCCACACGGGTGTTTGATGAGACGGAGACTAGAATTTTTGTGACACATGCGTCACCTGCAAGAGAAGGTATTTTGGCTCAGCTTGCGCTTGTGCTTAAAGCCGATTTTTCAATTTCTGGTGGATTGCATTTCAGATATGGGTGTAGCTACAACGAATACGCTGTCAACCCAACGTTTGATTATTTCAGAGGTAAGCTGGCGGCTGCACGAGCACAGTTTATGGATGTGTGGCAGATTGTCAAATCAGAAGTTGAGCCAGTGATTGAGAATAATCCTACCCAGAAACAATTAATCGAGAATGCATTGGCGGTGATTGAGAAGATGCCTACACGGGCTGAGCCATTACCTGGCACTGAACGTGAGAAAGATGATATCGGGTTCAGAAACTTGTGGCACTTCAATTTGACCGATGCCACGTATGGAAGTTTGGTGTTGGATATCAAAGATGACAAGATTGGAACTGAAGCAAGATCAGAAGGATTTAATTTTAAATATAGACGTGATCGCAAGCCCAAAGCTGACGAAAAGCCAACTGCGCCAGTGGCATCGGCAGTTGCTAGTCATCCTACACAGGCACCAGCAGACTCAACCTCGGCACCAATTGTTGGGACCACGGCACCAGTTAGTACTGAAAGCCCAACAACGCCGGCTGAAGAGTCACCACGAAAAGAGCCACGACCGGCTCGTCCAGGTTTATGGCTTGCTCGCGCAGATGAACCTGAGGATGTGTTGAAAAGCTATTTTGCTGAAGAAGACCGAGAATTTATACAGTCGATTCAAATACGGACTACAACTATAGGACACAAGAAGGTCGGGCACGTATATTTTGATACGATTGAGCACGCTCAAGAAGCTATGACACGGGTCAATACTGAGAAGCTCGGGAAAGTGTCTATTCTGGAGTCAGGGTATGGTCGACCAAGGCCACCAGTGCCGGGTATCGGTGCTGGTGGAAGTAGTAGATCGAACTGGCGTGAAGGTGAACGACGGGAGCCTGGATTCAGAGGTGGCCGTGGTGGACGTGGGTCTACTAGAGGACGTGGTGGCCGTGGTGGAAGTCGAGGTGGTGGTGCGATTGGATCTTCAGAAGGTGATGCGACAAAGGAATCTCCTGCAACAGAACCAACAGCTCCACCTAAAGAGTCTTCCTCTGCGGCACCTGCTGAATAAAAAAAAATAGCTGATTATGTACAAACGAACTTTTTTTTTACTTTGCTTTGTTATAGTATAGCATATTATTTTGTTTGATTTTTAATAAAAAAAAAAGATATCGTATTTTAATTGACTGTTCAACGTAATTAACCGACAGATAAATTTGGTTTTACTCGCGAAGTCCCAACTACGATCTTCCGAGTTCACGAGCAAAATTTAAGTTCTGGTGACGAAATTTCGGGAACCCATGCATATCCGGATCCCATCGTCGAAGTGGTAAATTCTCAGGCCAAAATTAGAGGGACAAAAATGAATTCCTTAATTTCACGAATGCCATTATTTCGGGGGTGTACGAATATGAGAATGTCAAGTGTTGGTAGTGGCGGACGGAACAAAGTATTATCGTTGTCGAACGTGAATCGTGGATTATTTACCAACCAAACCATAACCAGGCACAGCATTATAACACAGAAATTACCTCAATCATGTGGTGGTAATAATCGACCAATTCTTCAGACTTTAAAACTTTCACAATCAATCAGGCCGTCTTCGAATTGGAATTACTACCGTCGGAATTTTTTTAATCGGATCCGTCAACTTAGACGTGATTTTCGATTTATGACATTTACTGAAGCATGTTATGGGCTTATCGCAACTTTTGTAGGAGTGTTTGCTATTAAGACTTTTTTACCGTTTGTGCCTAGTTTAAGCGCTGGGTTGACTAAACCTGTATATACTATATTCACCAGTATGTTTGATCATGGTTCGTTATCGCATGTGGTGTCATCTGGATTGATATTGTATTCGCTTACTACCTTGTTTCCAAGAGGAATCACTGGAAAAACTGGTGTTGCGGTGTTTATAGCGTGTGGATTGGGTGGCACGATTGCTACACTAGGATGGAATTTTTATAGAACAAAGGTCGCAGTCCAACGAGGCGATAGGGTTATGTATCTTGATGCACAGCATTCGACTACAAGCGGAGCAATGAGTGGGATTACTGGTTTAAGTAAGTATTTTTTTCTTTTGTGGTTGATGTTGATTGTTGCTAATGATAAGTGTCATTGCAAACTATGATTAATCCATTTGGAAGAAGTATGCTATTTGGAGTTGTACCGATGATGAATTGGATGCCATTGGCTTTATTTTTATTGTAAGTGTTTGCACATATATTATGTTACAGAAAGGCCAATGCTAAAATTGTTTTTAAGTTTTGATTTACGGGGATTAATGACTGAACTGTCAACGATGCAAGGTAGTAACCATTCAGGAATGGCGAATATTGCAGGTGCAGCAACTGGAGTTGTATCATTCTACGTATTACGCAAACTACGAATTGGGTTTTCATACTATTAACGTTAACGTTTTGGATAAATTGTATATATATATATATATATATATATATATATATCAATTTTGATTTATAATCCTAATAGTTTTACTCTTTTTTTGTACAACTTCGACCGCTGCTATATCGTGGCCTAATATATCTTGGGCTGAAACATTCCACACGAATTGACGAACTTGATTATCAAGCATAATAAACGCTAATGGACGACTTGCATTTCGTAGTGCCTCTAACGCTTTTCGAGTTGCACAAACCGGGGATACAAATATACCGATGCACCGTTGGGTTATATCTGTAGTTAATGCGCCTTCGAGTTCGCGAACGTGGTGAGGTCCTGGTTTTTTTGTGGTTGCCTTACATTGCACAACTACTCTAACTTCACGACCACCTGGTACAATCCATGTTCCTCGAAGATCGATCCCGCGATCATCAGCGCCACCGTGTCGGGTTAAGGTCATGTTGTAATGTTGTGTAAGATACTCTAGCACCGTGTACTCGAATACTGTGCCTCTATACACCGTTGATTTGGGGGACAGATTCTTGACTGACGCATAGCTTAGAAATGTAGATAACGAGTCATGGGAATAGTTTCTGATAATATAATTTAAATGTGGTCGCAATATCATGGTTCCAACGAGTTAACCGATATCTAATACCAATTTAATAGGGACAACATGTTCGATAGTAATAATCCCGAACTCCACAACCCCGAAAATGCACGTGACCGAAAACCAATTTAAGCTATGTAAATCATCCATCATGCGGTCTATTATGCAGGTTTATGTGTCTTATCAGAATGAAATCTGGGACTCATACGACTTGGCACATATATAATACCTTGCCCCCGCTCGCTCTCTTAAGCATCAAGCTTGCTGCTATTAGAATGGGACAGGACGCTAATAAGGCAATCTTGGCCTTCGCGCACCTACCCAGGTTTCTGTGTAAAATCTCCCGATCTCACAGCTTTATATAATCTTGTCGACACCGCGTTTAGAAGAAGAATAAAAATGGTTAAACATTAGTTTGGGAATCGATTTTTTTTTTTTTTTTTTTTTTTTTTTTGTGCCTTAGAGTTCTGCGTTCTCGGTATGCTGCTTGCTGCCAGGAACGGGAACTCTTTTTACTGCATTGATTATTAGTATGTACGCGGCCAGTGTCCCCCCGCACTGAGGGGATATTGGTGAGGGATTTTTGTTCTAACTAACGTAAGTACAAATAGTAAAATATTTTAAAGTATCGAGTAAGGTTAAGCATATTAAACAGTGTTTCAAAAAGGAGGGAGAAGGATATAGCAAATATAGATGATCACTGATCGACAGTTTGATAGGAGATTAGATTGTTGTGGACTGAGATTATATAGCAACATCAAACATTAATTACGCTATATTATAAACATAAACAAAGCAAAATACCCGATAACTGAATACATGTACACCCCAATCATACAGAACTTTTTTTTTGGAGACCAAATTAATATATACAAGGATTTTTTCATCACCCAACCATATGGGCGATATGGTTTCACATTATAATACAACATGACGATTTCGATCTATCGACCGATTCTTTTTCTTTTCCAGACGATCGACGACTATGATGATGATGATGATGATGATGGCTAGTTTGTGAAGCAGAACTTGACGTTGTTGCGTCGTGGATCGGGGTGTAGAGTTGCGTTTGTGTAGACGATATCGACAGTACCGGCGTAAGGTTGTGATCTACTGGCGGCGATAGCTCTGACGCCGGAGCTGTTGTTGTTAAATCATGTGTTCGTTGTTGTTGTTGGTCTAAGTGAAGACGTTGCAGTGAGGTGTCTGGTTGAGGATATGATGACGATGCGATGGCGGATACTGCAGCAGCCGCTACCGCGAGCGACGACGACGACGTTGCCGAGGAAGTGTGTCTGTCGATATCTGGTCGTCTTGTAGGCGATCCTGGGCCTCTAGTCGATAGCTTGCGATTAGACGAGAACGACGATCTTGGCGGCACCACCGCAGCAGCGTTGTGCTGGTGAGACGACGACGATGACGACGACTGCAGTGTAGGCGACGGCACCACGACGTCCCTGGTCCAGGATTCAACGTCTGGATAGGCCATTAGTATGCTGACATGATGATCACCACCACTCCAGCACCACAACAATGAAACCGGGATGGATCGTTATAAATAATCATTAAAATTTACTGAGCTGTGAAAGCATTGTTGCTGCTGGATTGTGCCTGCCTGACTCGCCTAGCGGACTTAAAATTACATATCGCGTCGTCGGGGGTTTGGCCCCAGTGCCGCGCAGTCCGAGAACGAACGAAGAACCGGCGCGTCAGCAAATACATGAACAAAGATGCACACGCGCACACATTACTGTGAGGGGAACCAAACAAAGGGATGAGATCACCGTCGACGGAGGACAGCCGCTCGTCCAAAGCACCCATCATCAAACTAACTGATGATGATGATTCGATGATTAACCATGCCAATTAACTGGTTAACCCGAAACTATATGTAGTACATGCTCGCGTCTGCAACTATACATTGATTCATTCATTGATTGCTGCAGTTGAGCCGCTTGTTAGAGGAGTTTTTCAGTTGCTGACAACTCCGGGGATTTGGATCTCACCGAGATCAAATTGCACACTCCGCTCACGACCACACGTCTGAAGCACCGCCGAGAGGAAGAAACAGCTACTTTAAGGGATTGTCGGGTTGTCAATGCAAACTACAAATAGTATTTACGGATATATCGTTGTTGTTGTTGTTGTTGTTGTTGAGCAGCTGGTGGTGAGTCGCCCGTCCGTCGTCATGTGCTCGGGATTTGGCTCTGGGCGATCGAGCCGATCGAGCCGGGGACCGAGTCGGTCGGTCAGTCGGAAACCCGGGGCGCCGGGGAAACAAACACACCCCCCTGAACGTAGCAAACATGTGAACACCCCAAACTCAACCCTTGGCGGTCCGTGCCTCCTTTGAATGCTCCCAACAAAGCCCTACAATTCGCAGTCACGCATGATTTTGATGCCCTAATTTCTCAAGCCTACACGCCTCGCAGCCGCGGGACCACCCCCAGCGTGAAAGTTCGATCTTGATTGAAGGTGTTGGTCGTTGTTGGTGCAAGATTGTTGGAAGTCCAGACTGATACCTCTCACACATCTACCATCCACATATTATCAACAATGGGTATGTTTCATCAAATCACCAACAACTATCATATCAGATATATATATATATATATATATATACTGGGTTTTCTGCTATATTGGCGAAATTGGGGGTCTAATTTATAGGTCGTGTCATTCGCAACCAGAGAAAAGGTGCCGGCTCGATCTTCACTTCGCACACCCGTCTGCGCAAGGGCGCTGCCAAGCTCAGAACTCTCGACTACTCTGAGCGTCACGGATACGTTCGCGGTATCGTGAAGGAGATTATCCACGACCCTGGCCGTGGTGCTCCGCTCGCAAAGGTCGTGTTCAGGGACCCGTACAAGTACAAGCTCCGTGAGGAGACCTTCATTGCCAACGAAGGTATCTACACCGGTCAGTTCATCTACGCCGGTAAGAAGGCTGCTCTCAATGTCGGCAATGTGCTTCCACTTGCGTCGGTCCCGGAAGGTACCATCGTTTCCAACGTGGAGGAGAAGGTCGGCGACAGAGGTGCGCTCGCCCGTACCTCCGGAAACTACGCTATCGTGATCGGACACAACCCTGACGAGGGCAAGACCAGATTGAAGTTGCCATCGGGTGCGAAGAAGATTGTTTCGTCTGATGCTCGTGGTGTGATCGGTGTTGTTGCTGGTGGTGGTCGTGTTGACAAGCCATTGCTCAAGGCCGGTCGTGCGTTCCACAAGTACAAGGTCAAGCGCAACTCGTGGCCAAAGACTCGTGGTGTTGCTATGAACCCTGTTGACCATCCTCACGGTGGTGGTAACCATCAGCACATTGGTAAGGCTTCTACTATCAGCAGAGGTGCAGTCGCTGGACAGAAGGCTGGTCTTATTGCTGCCAGAAGAACTGGTCTGCTCAGAGGTACCCAAAAGACAAAGGAATAAATGGTTTAATGTATTCTATAATTTTTTTTTTTTTTTTGTTATCGGTAATAAAAAAAGTTATATTTATTTATCAAGTAGTCGTAGTAATTTGTGTCGGTTTGTATTGGTTACTATCTAATATTGATCATAATATTCGTCGTCCCCATACATCATCCGATTATATTCATTCTCATACAATGACCTCGATGGTCTATCAGCATACGCAGGTTGTCCATAATCTTTAACCCTGACCGGAGGATATTCATACTGTGGGTAATCATAATAATAAGCTGCAACTGCTGCTTCTTCCATCTCACGTCGATGCTTCCATGCTTCTTGATGCGCCCACGGACCTGATATCCGTCGTCGATATCCATATGGCATCGGCGGCTCATACACTGGTTCGTCATACGGAAGACCAACTGGAGGTCTCATCCTAGCCGTTCTCCAAACCTCAGTTGGATCATATTCTTCATCATGAACACTTCCTTCACCCGCTGTTGGTCCGGCCACTACTGCTGTCTCAGCCGATGGCATCGGCTGGGTGCCATCTTGATTAGGCTGAGAAACCGGTACTGCCGATCCTGGTCCGAAACCTGGTTGTAAACCGGGAATTTGTTGCTGTTGAAGTAATGCCTGTAATGTAGCCACACTAGCTGGCATATTATTAGGCGGTCCAAATGAAAATCGAGGGATTAATCCCGAAATAACCTTATTACGTAGATCAATTAATTTCTGACATTCCACTGCAGGATCAAATGGAATCGCACCAGATAACCCTGGTGGAACTTGTGGAAGCGCCGAAGACGCACTCATAGATGCTGTTGTGGTCACCACCGGTGACTCGGTAGAAGGTCTGGCTTCGACTGATTTGCTGGTTTCAGGCTCAGGCGCGTTTTCAGGAACTGGAGTTACTATCACAGCCTCAGACGCTGCTTTAGTCACATTTTGCACAGTTGTAGCTGCCGCTGGTGTAACAACAGGTGGCGTAGGTTCTGCTGGTGGTATGTCCGCAATTGCAGAAGCCGCCAATCCTACTATCTTATTTGGTTTGGATAGTGCCGGATACACTACCGCTGCTGGTGCAGCAGTCTCTTTGAAAGCCGGTTCAACTGATTGATTATTGGTAGTCGGCTTAGATGGCGGTGGCTGTACCTTGGGTGGATTCGGTGTAGGTTTAGCCGGAGTTGATGCTGGTAACTGTCCACCTAAGGCAACTTCACGTGCTCCTAAAGACTTGTTTGAATTTGCAGTCGTTGCTTGCTTTGCTGGTGAAGGTTGCAGCTTAGCCGGAGCTGAGGCACCGTTTACTTTCTCCGACAGCATTGGGGTAGGTACGTTGCTTCCATTAGAAACACGCGAGCTTGGAGGCGAGCCAGAAACAACCTTAGTTGCAGTGGCCACAGCCGCATCCTTCTTGCTTGACGTAGTAGTGATCGTTACAGTAGAAACCGTTGGCGTAGACACAGCAGATTTAGGGGTTGAAAGAGATCCCTTTGTTGTAGTATCAGTCTGGCGCTCATTTGCCATCGCCGCAGTCTGACGAGCTGGTACGGATGACGCTGGAGTCGAAGGTGTATTCAATTTGGCTGCCTTGACTGCTGCTTCAGATGATGATGGTTCAGGAAGCTTGCGCTTATTCTCGTTAACCGGCACATTATTTAATGACGAACCTCTGGAGCTCGTAAGCCTTGACGGCGATACAGGTGACGGATCCAATTTTCGCACAGGTGAAGTCGGTGTCGACCGTTTTGGTGGCTGCTCTGTTGGTGGTTTAGACTGAGGAGCTTGATAATCTGGCCGACGCTGTGGGGTGGAGCTGGGCCCACTCAAAGTCACCGGCGGTCTAGAACTGTTGCGATCTCGAGGAGTGGTACTGTCATTGCTATTCCTCGTCGCTCCATTTCTAACTTCAAAGTTCACAGGCGATGGTGAGTTTTGAGTTCGTCCGAAGCTAACTGAATCAATTCGATCTTCGATCCTACTTGAATTGCTGGTACGTGACGAGTTATTAAAACTCACTGGCTCTGCACGCCGATCAAAACTCACTGGTTCGTGAGAATTGCTGGTGTCCCGCCGATTATTAGATCTCAAGGAATCAAAACTAACCGACTCCACTCGTCGGTCAAAACTGACTGGTTCATGTCTTCTTGAAGGCGATCTCGAGTCTCCTGTTTGCTTCCGGCCTGACGATGATCCAAAATCAACCACATCCGGTCTTCCTCTGTTACGTCCATTACTTCCTTGTAATTGACTATTCAACGATGACTTTGGGATCGTAATTGGTTTTCTTGATGTACTAGGCGTATTCGACAAATTTGGCGAACCATAGCCACTTTCTCGTCTACTGGTGTTTCCCGTAAACTCGAGTGCCGAGCTAGGTGGCCTTCTAGGAGTCATTGACAATTCAACCTATAAAAAATTGATATCGTTCTACTTCTGTAATTGTCGTAATACCTCGCGCTAGCGTACTCTCAACATATGAACAAGTTGGGCCACAAAAAAATCCGACAAAACGACCGAGATGTGAAAATCTCTACAAACCCCTTCGATAGGCGCGAATGTTGGCCGGTGCCATTTGTTAGGTTTCAAATTACTTTGGAGTTTGCATTGTATTATAAAAGGTGTAATTAATAGCTTGTATATTTGGAGCGCATATTCATTACAATGACCGACGACGGCAGAGCTGTATTTTTTTTCGATATTGACAATTGTGAGCCAAACTGTGAGAGTCACATAGTCCGAGGCAAATGTTAACTATTTTAGGTCTGTATCCACGGTCATACAAAATCCATGATTTGATGGCAAAGTTGATTGACGATTACTTTATGGAGAAACTTGATTTGAACTTTGACGACGCGAGTGTGCTGCACCAGAAGTATTACAAGGTAAGAGAACTTCGTGGGGATGGTGGTGGTGGTGGTGGATTTGAGCTGATATCTAGGAATATGGACTTGCTATCGAGGGATTAGGTACGACAAGTTGAGGTTTTAAATGGAATAATTGCTTATCCATGAAGTTCGTCATCATGAAATAGATCCATTGGAATATAACAGCAAAGTTGACGACGCACTACCAATTAGTGAGATTATCAAGCCAGGTAAGTTTTATACACCAATATACCCACAAGTTTAAAAAAAAACACAACTAACCAGTTAGATCCCAAGTTAAAGAAATTTTTGTCGTCATTTGACAAGACGAAAGTCAAGTTATGGCTTTTTACAAATGCTTACAAAACCCATGCGTCTCGCGTAATCAATGCGCTTGATATCAACGAGTTCTTTGAAGGTGTAACTTTCTGTGATTATGGTGAACCTATTCTTATCTGCAAGCCTAAACCAGAAATGTTTGAGCGAGCTATGAAAGACGCAGGGATTACAGATAAGTCCAAGTGTTACTTTATAGACGATAGCCCGAGTATGTAGCTTTTGGGATAAGATCGCCTTAGAATATCACTAATTTTTGTTTAGCTAACATTCGTGGTGCCAAGGCATTTGGTTGGAAACTTGCTGTGCAGTATATCGACCCGCTTGACAAACCACCAGCTAATAAAGCCGGTGATTACGAATTGTATGAGTTTGATGAGCTCAAGAAGCTTGTACCGGAGATTTTTAAAAATTAGGTACTAGACCAATAGACTGACTCATTTCATTTAATATACACGTAAACTCCCAAGTAGAAGAAATAATATAAAATCAATCAAACAGGTCGGGCGGAATGTTCTGTAACAACCAAGTGAGCGACCTTTTGCCACCATCTTCCTTGAATCGTAGTCGCTCGAGCACATTACAGCATTCTTCAAGAGACCGGCCAGTATGAAGTCCTCGTTCAATCGTTTCGTACAGGAGTCGTCGTCGTTGGAACTTGCGACTCTGGGCAGACCGTGGGCCACCACGCCATAAAGTCCCATGTTCTTTTTCCAACTCCTTGAGATTGGGTCCACCGTTTATGCCCTGTGAGTACTCTAACCATATCTCGTGTACTGATGCTAAGTTTGACGCCATCACATACATGAGATTAGACTCTTCGTCATCACTTTTTTGTGTTGATGGAGCCTGGGCTGGCGGTGAATTATGGTATTCCGGACTTCGAGCACGTAAGAAAGATGGCGGCGCGACAGGTGGCTGTAATGGTTGTGGTGGTTGCTGCTGTTGACGCTGTTGTTGTTGTTGTTGCTGCTGTTGAAGGATCTGTTGCTGATGCTGTTGCGGGGGAGGTAGTTGCTGGTGGCCATGATGATGTGTTTGAACCGGTGGTAATTGCTGCTGAACATTTTGTGATTGAGGAACACCAGTCTGCCTATCGTAGGGCAAGTTTGAGTCGTTATAGTTGTTATAGCGTCGTTGATATGATGTCTCAAATGGCGATTGCTGCGGTGTTTGTTGCTGAGGCGTTTGCGACCGTTGCAAAAGTTGTTGTTGCTGTTGAAGCTGTGGTTGAGGAAGCGCTTGAGGTTGACGCTGTGATTGTGATTGCTGTGGTCCCTGCTGCTGTTGTTGTTGCTGGAGCGCAGTTATTGTAGAATCAGGAGGCGAGTTCTGTAAGCGATGAACCGACAAATCCTGAATTGAAGTCATATATTGTTGCTGCTGAGGTGTTTCTATAAGTTGGAGCTGCTGTTGCTGTTGTTCGTTTGAAGAGTTGCGCAGATTCGATGCCTTCTTGTATATCCGCGACACGGTATCAGACACGAGCTCGACGTCACGCAGAAGCTCTGCCATACTCTGTATACTCGAAGATGACGTGCGGAAAGTGTCCAACAACGTGCTACTATCAAGATGTACCTGGTGCCGTAGCATGTTCGTTTCTTGGTGCAAGTCTCGTCTCAGTGCCGACAGTTCTCGCTCAATCGCACCGAATCCCTCCTCGAAGCTTTTCAGTGTAGTTGAAATAAACGCCTCCTGGGATTGCCGCACGCCGGACAGTTCCTCAAACACCATCCTAATCTGCTGCTCCAGTCCGCGCATTTTGTTGTTCTCGTTTCGAGACTCGGATCGCAGCTCGTCCACAATCGCATGGATCTGATATATCATGTCGCCAGTTCCCTGTCCGCCGGATCCACGCACAAAACTGTTGTTATTACCACCGCCCTGAGTACCATTCATGCCCTGGCCCATCATCTACACGGTTAGCACTGCACATGTCCTAAGCAAAACTAACCAGGAAGCGGAGACGGTGTTGAACACAGATGCGGTCGTGTCGACTCCCTTTCGTTCCCGGCAGAACCAATGCAAAAAAGTACCCCAAGACCATGCCTAGGCTCGCCCTGATGCGCCATTGTTTGCAGTAAGCTCTGATCAACGTGATATGTCCAAAAATAAAGCCTATACTCGTTACTGAATACACGATTGTTGATCTGTAAAGTTGTGCGCCTCCGGTCAAGGCGACATCAGCCGCTGTCAGGGTGAAAAGCAGCCATCGCTCAGGCCGCGAATAAACGACACGGCGACACGAGCACGCTAGGGTGGGGGCCTCCCAGAAGGTCGAGCTGAAAGAATGAAGAGCAAAGGTTGCTGGAGATAGCTTTACTGCGCTCAAATTGCGTTTCTGCATTGGCTGCTTGCTGCAATTTGGTTTTTTACAAGCACATTGCCTTATTCTAAACCGTGGTGGATTTTTGTGCGAGGCGGAAGTGCTCAGATCAGGTCACTGACGACTACCTCATATCGGTCGGCAAAAATGACACAGCTACGTCGATTACAGCACTTTAAGCCAGACTATGCACCGTCTACGATTACTAAATGGCGCTCTGACAGAACTGGCTTGCAGGTTGTTCTTGTTGAGCAGGAGCGGCCGATTGTGGACGGGTACTTCGCTGTCGCGACTGAGATTGAAGATGACAGCGGATGTCCACATACTTTGGTAAGTTTGTATAGATGTGGTTGTATAGCTCACATGCTTACAATTATAGGAACACTTGATTTTTATGGGCTCTAAGAAGCACCCTTACAAGGGCCTCCTGGATACGCTAGGCAATCGCGCGTTTTCATCAACCAATGCCTGGACTGCGACCGACTCGACAGTGTACACACTCTCGACCGCTGGTTGGGAAGGCTTCAACAAACTGTTGCCGGTATATCTAGACCATTTAATCAACCCAACTTTGACGGATGCTGCGTGCTATACAGAGGTCTACCATGTTGATGGCGATGGTCGCGAGAAAGGTGTGGTGTTTTCAGAAATGCAAGCAGTCGAGAACGAAGCGGCCGAGATTGCTACTTTGAGGGCACGGAAGATATTGTATCCAGCTTCAAGTGGGTACTCGAGTGAGACAGGTGGTCTTATGGGTGCTTTGAGAGTATTGACTGCTGAAAAGATTCGACAGTTCTACAGAGACTTGTATCGACCTGATAATTTGAGTATTATTGTCGTCGGCACAGTAGATGAGAACGAACTTATAGAGACAATGACAAAGTTTGACGATGAATTACCAGCTCTTTCAAAGCCTAATAAGAGGTAAGCAAAGAAAATGCGCTGGAAATTATATAGCTAACAGTAGACCATTCGTCGACTCTCCGCCTACACCTGCGTTAACCCAGAGCGTGCTTGAAAAAGTTGAGTTCCCAGACAAGGACGAGTCTTCTGGAAACATTTTAATCTCGATTATTGGTCCAAGTCACAGAGATTTTATCACCGAGACTGCTCTGACTTGTCTTTTCACATACTTGACTGACTCTGATGTATCACTGCTACGCAAGAAGTTTGTAGAGATTGAGAATCCGCTCGCAACAGATATTGACTCGTATACTGATGACTTTCGGGACACTGGATACAATATTTGGATGCAGAACGTACCAGTCGCCGAGCTCGAAAATCTTGAACGTCAAGTTTTTGAAGTTCTCAAAGAGCACGTCGAAAAAGACGAGTTTGATTTTGCTCAGATGCAAGATGTGATCAAGCGTGATCGACAGCAATACATGTTTAATGCTGAACGTAATGCAGGTACGCTTGCTGACGCTGTAATTCTGGATTTCTTGTACGGTGATGTAGATGGGTCCAGTCTTACTCGTACAATGGCGTCACTGTCAGATTACGATGCGGTTGAAACGTTTACCAAGAAAGATTGGGAGGACTTGCTTCGAAAATGGGTTCTTGAGCGACCACATGTATCTATCTTAGCTGCGCCTAGTGCCAAGCTAGCGATAAAGCTGCGCAAGGAAGGTAAGGAACTCATTCGCAAGCGGAAGGAGGAGCTCGGCGAAGAAGGATTAAATGAGCTTGCTAAGAAACTTAAAAACGCTCAAGATGAGAATGAACTACCGATTCCAGACGAATTATTGTCAAATTTCACGGCGCCAGACCCGGCCAAAGTCAAGTTCATCAAGACTGTGACTGCTCGCGCTGGGTTGGCTGTCAAGCGCGAAGGTCCTGCTCCCGTCAGTGAGATTCAGGATTTGATTGCTAAAGAAAAGTCGTTTAAGGACTTTGGAGCTTATTTGCAGCTTGAGCACGTCAAATCGAACTTTGGTCGTATTGATCTTATTCTGTCGAGTGCGAAACTTTCTATAGAGCTCTTACCGTACTTGTCACTTTACTTGCAGAATTTTTTTTCTACACCGATTTACCAGGACGATGGCACTGTTTTGGAGTATGAGGAAGTCGTGAAGCAACTCAAACGCGATACTCTTTCAGATTCATACTCGTTTGGGTTTGGAGGAGAGTTTGAAGAGATGTTTACGCTTGAGCTTAATTTCACACCTGAAAATTACGAATTAGCTGTTGATTGGTTCCGAAAACTTATCTGGAAGGTTAAATTTGACGTCAAGAGGTTGCAGGTTGCAGTTGATAAGACAGTGATGTCGTTGTCGTCACTTCGACGAGACGGAAGCACAGTTTTGCAGTCTACCATACGATCTAAGCTATACACCGAACGTTCTACTAAGCGTAGCTGTGATACACTGTCGATGACACAGTTTTGGAAAACCGTGAGTGAGGAACTTAAGACGAATCCAGACGCCGTGATTTCCAAGTTACAGCATCTGCGTGACGAATTGTTTACGGTTGAGAACATGCGATTTGTGGTTACAGCTGATGTAAAGCAACTCAACAAACCAATTGATGTGTGGCAAGAAAAATTAATTGACCAATCACCTTTGGTGCTGTCGGACGTGGTGTTGACCAAACCAGTCTCGCGATCATATCTTAATCGTTCAGAAGAAGGAAAGTCATTAGGTGGGAAAGCGTATGTTTTGCCAGTACCTGCCACCGAGTCATCATACGCTGCCATCTACACTGCCGGACCAACTGACTTTAAACATAAAGATATTCCTGCTATTGCAGTTGCAGCAGCCTATTTGCAAGCAGTTGAGGGTCCGTTTTGGCGTGGAATCAGAGGCAATGGTTATGCTTACGGTGCGCATGTGTCGCGGTCGGTGGAATCTGGATTTGGTAGTTTCTCGGTGTATCGTGGTGCAGATGTGGTCAAGGCTATCGCGGCAGCAAAGGATATTGTTGACGGATACGCTTCAGGGGATACCAAATTTGAGCCACTACTTGTCGAAGGCGCAGTATCTACAATTGTTGGGGCCCTGGCAGAAGGTGATAACAGTTACTACGCAGCTGCGAGTCGGAAGTATGTACAAGAAATAATGAAAGGTCTTGGTCCGAATTCAATGCAGAAGTATCTTGAAGATATTTCTAAAGTTGAGATTGACGATTTGCAAAAAGCGTTACAGGTTTATTTCAAACCTTTGTTTGATACTAGTACCTCACATTTATTTGTGGTTTGTAATCCTTCAAAGAGTGACGAACTTGTCAGCGCGTTTAAACAGCTTGGTTATGATGTTACTATTGAGTCGGTGCAGGAAGCTATCGAAGATGATGACGAGGAAGAAGATGAAGGGACTAGCGACGAAGACGATAGCGAAGATGATAGTGAAGAGTATAGTGATGAAGATGACGATGATGACGACGAAAGTGAGTAAAAAAATCAAGTAAATATGTTGTACAAGTAACTATATTACTAGTATATTAAATTTCATTGGTTTTTAGTCTCGGCCTAAATTACTGTCTTTTTTAAAGATTGTGAGTCCATTAGCAGTTTAAGAATTTTGGGTACCTTTTTTGTAAAAGTCGAGAATCTTTCGTGATTGCTAGCAAGCTGCTAAACCAATGCGAACTATCGGTGTACCTCATCATAATGCGATGTAGCAGGCTCCACACGACTCAAATGTTGTCGCGTCAGAGGCGAAGCCCTCTAACGGGATTCCTATTGCTTAGGCTTAATCTCCATTT